>PVHP010000734.1:35600-100951 GCA_004024765.1 Zapus hudsonius
GGAGCCGGAGGTGTGGAGAAAGGGAAAACAATCTGCAGCAATGAATAACTGACATTTTGGTTTTTTTTTTTTTTGTGTTGTTGGGGATGGAATCTAAGCACATGTTCTCCTACTGAGCCTAGTCTTTGGTATTTCTTTTTAAAAGTTGTGTGTGTGTGTGTGTGTGTGTGTGTGTGTGTGTTTGGGCATGTGTATGCCATAACACATGTGTGTACCATTGTGTGCACTGTCCCATGTGGAGTTCAGGGACAACCTGTGGTTGGTGGGTGCTGGTCCTCTCCTACCTTGGTCTGAAACAGGGTCTCCTTGTGTTTGTTTGTTTGTTTGTTTTGCAGCTAGGAAGGCCAGACTAGTTGTCTCATGAACTTTGGGATTCTCCTGACTCTGCCTCCCATTGCTGTAGGTGTGCTGGGATTACAGGTGCATGGGTCACTTTGTGTACAGCTTTACATGGGGTCTGGGGATCTGAACTCTGTTTGGTGGGCTTGCAGAGCAAGCACCCTTAATCAATTAGCCATCTTCCCAGCCCTTTAACTGATATTTTTAAGAAGGCTGCTGAGCAGCACACAGGGTACACTCCTGCCCTTCACCATAGTTGTTAAAACTATTCCACTATGTTGGTAAATTGATCCCCTTATATAGTTCAAAACACAGAGGCTTAATCACCCAGCTGGTGTGTAGAGCTTAAGGCCTCCTAGTCTCCAAGGTTCCCTGTGTTATCCTACCTGCAGTAGAGGAAAAGCTGGCTGTTTCCTCACTCCCAAAATGCACCACTCACTTTCACACCCATGTTGTATGTTCCCGTGCTATCGTCCCACTGCTTTCTAGAGGCTTCTGAGGAGGACTGGGAACATTAAGCAATAGGCCTGATTTAATGCCTATCTGAGGGTGAGATGGGCAGAGATAAACTTCTTGAACGGTGCCTGAAGGCCTCTCTGGCAGCCTCCTTCCCAAAGCTAGGCAGTGGGACATCTCTGCAAGGGTCCCAGGGCTGCAGGGCCTGCCAGGTGAAGTGTGCAGCCAGGTGAAACCAGGTTAAAACCCAACAGCAGGAGTCCTGTAGCTGGGAGGAAGGCTCATGGGAGAATGGGGGTTGGGCAAATATATGTGGAACACTTGTGTGTATGCATAAGTATGTCTGTGTACAAGTTAACCATGTGCACATCACACGCGTGCATGTGCACAAACGTATCAGTGTGCTTGCCTGTGTGTGCGCACATGTGTGATTGTGTGCTTGTATATGTGTGCGAATGTGTGTGCATGCATATATGTGTAGGGCTCTCCCAGCCATAGCAGGCAAAGTGAGGTGGGTGGGAGCTAGGCTGGGCTGAACCTGCTTCGTGTTTTCATTACCTAGGGGTGCAGACCTGACTCTTCTAGACACAACGCTTTTCCTGCCTGCTCTCTGCAGTGGGGGTGCAGCGCAGTGCGCCTAGGATCCCTGCAGATAGGATAGTCCAAGCAGTGCAGCCAAACTAGATGCTCCCTGTCCCTTGTGAGATGTTCCAGCCCCTCTGTGTGGTCTGTTAGTCTAGCTGGCGTTGATATCTCTGCAGTTTACAGTAAGTGGGCATTAATTAATGCTAAATGACAACAGAATTTCTCCTACATTACACATGACACTTGTATTAACAGCCAACACATTCATTTGGATAGATGTTATCTCTCTGAACATCCGAGAATTTACACTGATTTACCAAGAATGAGAAGTAAACTCTGTTTAGTCAGAGTTCTTTTTAAAGCAAGAGGCAGGGCTTTTAGGAGTGAATGTTAATTGCTATAACAATTTAGCCATGGATAACAGGAATTTTAGCTGAGGACAGCCTAAAGGGTAAGTGGCTTGGCACCAAAGCTGAAGCTGACCTGGTTCTCAGTGTCTGTGTTGAGCAGGAAGGAAGAAAAGGCTTATTTCCAAGTGTCACAATGTAGACACATTCACCCCAAAGCTTATGCATTTCATATTTCACACCCACAGCCACCCTGTGAGGCAGCCATTAGTATCATTCAGAGCAAGCATCAGAAGATGCTGAGGTGGAGACGAGCAACATGACTGACAGAGCTTGCAGAGATGTTACCCAAGCATGGGCTTTCCTCCTATAACCTGGTGTCTTTTCTGGCAGGCTGGGCAGCAAAAACCTTAGGGGTGTTTTTGGAAATAAAGACTTCCAAAGTGTATGTGTAAACCTCTGACCTGGAATCTCTCTGGGCCCAACACTCTGGGTGACTGCAGCCTGCTCTGAACCATGGGGAGGTGTGGAATCAGAGGTGAGCCAGGACCATTAAATGTCAAGATTCTGCAATGGTTATCTCTGTCAACCTGATCCCATTAAGCGACACCTAGTATATTAGTGGAGCACACCTTTGAGTGTATCTGTGATGATGTTTCCAGAGAGAATTGAGTGAGGGGGGAAGACCTACCTTGAACTGTGGTTAGGGGTGGGGTCCTGGATTAAATAAAAAGGAGAAAGGGAGCTGAGTAAAGGCACGTTTACTGTTTTCTGCTTCCTTATCTGTCCTGATGTGAGCAAGAAGCCTCACACTTCTGCTGCCACAGCCATGAGCCACTCCCCAGTGCCCTGCCTTCTCGGCCTTGATATGACTTATCCTTAAACTGAATTCTTCTTCCCATAAATTTCTTCTTGCCAGGTACTTTGTCACTGGGACAAGAAAAGTAACTCATATAGCTATCAAACTATCATCACTCAGGATAATGAGGTATAACCTCAATGCTGATAAGAGAAGGCAGGATGGCATTATCACCAAAGCATCATGGATTCTCCAAATTCATTGTTTCCAGTTCCTTTTCTGTAAAATGAAGACAAACCTCCATTTGATACAGGGTGTTGGTTGTGGGGTTAAGTGGGTCAAATGGGTTAAATGGGTGGATGTATGATGCTTTTTACACATTTGGTATTAAAAAATATACAGGTTATGCAATGACATGAAATGTACTTAGCACTCCTAAAATATACATTTTTATTTGTGTGTGGTGTGTGTGAATGTGTTGGGGGCACATGTGTGTGCATGTGGAGGTGAGAGGTTGACATCTTATGTCTTACTGAATTGCTTCCCATCTTATTTTTATTGTATTTAAAGTTTTAATTGACAACTTCTGTATATCTATACAATATACCATGATCAGAAAACACCCTTTTTTGAAATGGAGCTAGTCAGCATGTCCTAGGGATCCTCCCGGCTTCACTCCTCCAGAACTGGGATTACAGCTATGTGTTCCACACCCAGCTTCTTCCACATGCTGGGATCTGAGCTCAGTTCCTCCTCTTACATGACAAGCACTTATGCAACCCTGCCAAGACTCCTGAGCCATATAACCAGCTGTGCACACTTCTCTCCATCCGCTAAACCTCTCATGATTCTTTGCCAAGACAAAATACCTGACAGGAAGGGGCTCATGGGAGGAAGGATTTATTCTGTCTCACAGTTTCGGGGTGTAGCCTGTCGTGGTGAGGAAGGCATGATGGCAGAAGACGCTCATGGCTGTGGCACCAAGAGTGTAAACCAACTTGATCACATCAAGGCAGATCAGGAAACAAGGAGTGGGAATGCTCGTGTTCAGCTCACTTTCTTCTTTGTTCATTTTTTTTGCACATAATTTTCTCTTTGCCCATTAACTACACCATCTGTGTTACCTGGTCATTAATGACTCCATGATTTCATGAGAGTTAACTCAAATACTTGCTTCCCTAAATGAGATGATTTCTATTCTCTGTATTCTCGCACACAGCAGATGCCATGGGGGTCTTAGAACATATCAAGGCACCTTGGCTTTCTCTTCAATTAGACCATGTCTCTCTGAAGGCTTGTTATGTCTTTGCTGTATTTCCATACCTAGCTCCCAAGACAGTGCTTAGATCAGGACACAGCAGGGGCTGAGCCTGCAGTGAAAGAAGCCAAGGTTGAGCTTCCTATTCTCCAGTCTTGGGATATTCATTTTGGCAAGGCTGTCTGCTGTTGCTGAGGGACTGTGTCAGACACCAATTAGGTACTTTGGGATGACTATAATCCCTTTGGAAAAGAAGGCTTCATTTTGTACCCTAGATAAGTAATTCACTAATTGTCATCCCTGTGACTTCAAAGACCTTTGTGTCTCTCAAGGTTGCTGCTTTATAATTGGGGAGAAACTCATCATGTACTATATTTAAAATATTAATGAATTCTTATCTATTCCAAATACATGTACATATGAGCTCTCACTCTATAATAGCCTCTGACCTTCTATAGCTTTGATAGTTCAAGGAAGATAAAATGAATCTGTGAATAGGTGTTAAAAGATCTATGAATATTTAGGTAACTATTAAGTATAATTATAAACATGTATCCATATTTCAGTTTGGGATCACATTTATTCATTCATTCATTTAATTTGGCAGGATCTCATGTAGCCCAGGTAAGCCTTCAATTAGCTATGCAGGTGAGAATGACCTTAAACTCCTGATCCTCTGGCTTCCCCCACCTGAGTGCTGGGATTACAGGTGTGCACCACCATGTCTGGTTGATGTGGTACTGGGGATGGAATCCAGAGCCTTGTGCACGCTTGGCAAACACTCTACCACATCTCCATCCCTGTGATTACTTTTAAAGGGTTAATTTTGGATGATCAGGGTCGGTTCTGTGGCTGATAAGAAACAGTTGTTAATCCTAGCAGCAGGGTGGTTAGACTGGGGTTCACAGAACACACTGCTATTCACACAACTCTGACATTTCAGGGCTCCCTACTGTCAAAAACACAGCTACATCTAGAAGAGGGACTTTCAGAAATCATGCCTGGGTCCTTCTGTCCACAGATGATAGGCCCAGGAATAAATCCCAGAATGAAGCTGGTCCCATCCACAGTCTTTTCTGGGGAACCTATCTTAGGCAGCTAACTTAGCCTTAGCTAATCAGAATCCCTTCCTTTGGTCTTGATGACGGTGGTATTAAAGGACATGCAGTCCTTCTACTGGGTGAAATCCAAATTTGGATGGGCTATGGTTTCTACCAAAAAGAGAAACAGAGTCTCAGAAACAATCATGTTTAAGGTGGATTAGCAAAAAAGAAGCTCAGATTATGCAGAGCTCCTGAAGTCTAGTGGCACATCTCTGGCCTGCTGATAGCTTGGTTATCTTAACCCTTACTTTAATGACAAAAGCCCACACATTTCTTCATTCATTGGTTTATGTCATTTTCAATAATGAATTTTTAAAAAAAAAGAAACCTTGGTGAGCTGGGCATTGTCAGTGCACACTTGTAATTGTAGCACTTAGGAGTCTGAAGCAAGAGTTCAAGGTGAAGCTGGGGGACTATAGTGAGACCCTGTTTCACACCAACCCAAACCAAGCCAAAACAAAATCCTGCTAGTGTAAGCACAGTCAAAGTTATCAAAGTGGAAGAGCTCAATTAAAAGGATTTGTGTGTGTGTGTTGGGAATAAAGATGTGTACGGGTACATGAACACATGTGTGTGCATATGTGTGATGGTCAGAGGACAATCTTGGGTCCTTATTTGCAATGAGGTCTCTCACTGGCCTAAAACTCACAAGATTGGCTGGCCAGTGAGCCCTAGGAATCCATCTGTCTTCAACTCTCAACACTAGGTACATGCCTTTTTCCTGTGGGTTCTGGGAATCACACTCAGGTCCTCATGCTTAGAAAGTGTGTACTTTACCCACTAAGCCATCTCCCCAACCCCTGAACTGAAGGGTTCTAAAATAACCTAATGATTCATGGAGGTTCTTCCAGGAGCCGCACCATAGGAGGTCACAAAACATTTCATCTAATTAGAGAGCATTGGAAAGTTTCTTTATAAAAAAAAATAATTGACTGGTATATGGTTAGTTGGGTAAATTGGGTTTCCAACAGATCTTAAAGTGAGCCTACCTGAACCTTATCTGAGTCTAAATGAGGGTGAGAATACCACTGTGACCCCACTTAAACAAAGATAATCATACACATGGGCTGTCATGCTATCTCTGGGGAACACATTATTTAAAATCACTGGTGCATTCTAAACAGACCATCTGAGAGGGATAATTACTTTTCTATGGCTGGATCAATACTTCTGCTCTAACCCTTTACTACTTGAGTGATTGGAGCTCAGGCCAGAGGAAAAGCTCGGGCCATGGCCTCCAACCCAATGTAATCTGACAGGGAAGATCAATGTGCATGCTGGGAGCCCATGGAGGGGAGCAGGGCCAGGGAGCATACACCTTAGTGTGCTAACTCAATTTCAAATTTCTCAGTGATGAAAGCCATGTGTGTTCATAACCCTCTGGTGTGCTGCACATTCAAAGTTGCCCTGCAGGTACAAGGTGTAGCTCATTTCATGTGTGGGTTATTGAATAAGTTCATGAATTATTAGAGGTTTGACCTTTCTGTCCAAGAGAGGCAACATCTTAAGCTAGGGAGGAAGGGAGACAGAGGCGATGGATAGGCCGAGCAAGGTCTTCCTAGCCAGAACAAAAAGTACCATCCATACTGTGGGCACAGTGCACAGTGCAGTGTCCAGCATCTGCCAATGTGGAGCTTGAGAACCTTTTGTCCCATCTGGATGCCTGTGGGCTTAGAGCTATATCCCATCCATAGCTAGGAGAAACCCTTAAATTATCTTTTTCAGGAAAGAACAAAGGCTGGGTCAAAGCCCCAGTGAGTAGAGTGCTTGTTGCATACTTTAGAAGAAATCTGAAATGTTCCCCAGGGGCTCATAAATTTGAACACCTAGTCCCCAGCTGGTGATGATGTCTGGGGAGGATGTGGAGTCTTTAGGAGGTGGAGCTTTGCTGGAGGAAGTGGGTCACCAGGGGTGGGCTCTGAGGTGTATAGATGGGGCCCACTTTCTGTTCACACTCTGCTTCCAGACTACGGTTGCAATGTGATTAGATGTCTCCTGTTCCTGTCACCATGCCTTACCTAGCATGATGAAATGTATCCCCTCAAAACTGTAAGACAAAATAAATCCTTCCCTTCTTTAAGTGACTTTTGGCCAGGTATCTGGTCACAGCAAATTGCAAATAACTAATACATTTCACAAGCATGAGGACCAAGAGTTCAGATCCTCAGCATGCATGTAAATTTCAGGTGGGTGTGGTAGCCACCTGTAATACCAGCACTTGGGAAGTAGAGACAGAGGATCCCAGGGGCAAGCTGATTGACTGGACTAGCTGAATCAGAGAGCCCAGGGGTCTGAGAGACCCTGCCTCCCTAAATAAGGTAGAGAGCATTGATGAAAAGGCCTGATGTTAACCTCTACTCTTTGTAGACACACGCGCATGTGCGTGTGACTGCACAAATGTGCAAATGTGTCCAAAAACTCATGCATACCACATACATACACAGACCAAAAAACAAAAGGAATAAGTTTGTGTTATCTTCCATTAAGAGTAACAAAAGATGCTTAGCTGTATGAAAGAATAAAATGCTTTCCCAGAATGTCTACTTAGTCTCAACCTATCAGAATCAATGCCTCTCCAGCACCTCAGGAATGCCAGTTGTATGCAAGCTATGGGCTAACTACAAATAGGACTTGTGACTTAATTAAAGCTCATCAAAGAGCATCTTTGCTGAGCAATATTTTGTTTGGATGTTACTTGAGTTACAACTGAGAGTGATAAAATGCTCTTGGAACATTTCCTTTGCTTCCAACAAGTAACAATTCTCCCTGGCCTTTGCCCATCAGTGCTGTGACCCCCTATGCATATGGCATGGGGGGAGTTCTGCTTGGTGGCTGAGAATACTGCTCCCCAAAGCCAGCCGATAAGGGCTAAACCTTTGTAACCATCCTGGAAGGAATGAAGATACTTTAAAGAGACACTCGTGTCCCTCTCTTCTGTGGTAAGATGATTGAAACACTGATCCCCGAGGAATCTGAATTTCCCCATGAATCTCATTCTAAGAGAAGGAAAAGGCTGAAGCCTGATGCCAGCCAGAAGGGAAACATTTCACATGGTGCTGACAACCTGTCAGGTCACCTTGCAGGAGACTGGCATCTTACACAATGATGGTGGGTGGGACCCACAGCTTAACCAGAACTATTTAGCTATGCGTACTTCTTGCTCTATTCAATTCTAAACCTTGGGTCAGAACCCCAAGGATGGACACCTTGATCTGTCACTAGCAGGGAGTGGTGAGGCTTTGGCCACGTGACCTAATATCTCTCTGAAGTTCAGTTTCTTTTGCAAACCAGAGAAAACATGGGCACCTAGGCCAGCTGAGGTGTGGGTTAGATGACTCAATACTATAAAGCACATGCAAGCAAGCAGTCATAGGCACTTTTACCTCCCAGTAGCAGGGAGCAGAAGAAACCTTACAGATATTGAAGTCAGATGCCAATGTCTGCCGCCATATGACTTAAATTACAAAGCCTCTTTGGACCTCAGTTTGTTTACAAGCAAAATAAAGGCAATCATGCCTATACTTCCTTAGATCAGTATATACTATAATGTGTAAAATGTCTTGGTAAACAT
Organism: Zapus hudsonius; assembly: GCA_004024765.1. Taxonomy (NCBI): domain Eukaryota; kingdom Metazoa; phylum Chordata; class Mammalia; order Rodentia; family Dipodidae; genus Zapus; species Zapus hudsonius. The sequence goes on from PVHP010000734.1 coordinate 44,059, forward strand.
TTTCTTTTTTTGTGTGTGTGTGTGTCATGGTCTCATGTAGTCGAGGCTGGCCTTCAACTTTGCTATGCACCCCATAGCAAACTTGAACTACTAATCCTGTCTTCACCTCCCAAATGTGGGGATTACAAACATGCATCACATCACTAGAATCACTGGACCTCTAATCCCAGAACTTGGGGTGTGGAAACAGAAGAATCAAGTGTTCATGCTTTAATTTGTGTGTGAAGGTCAGAGGACAACCTTGGGGTGCTGGTCCTCAACTTGCACCTTGTTTAAGACAGGCTCTCTCTTGTTTAGCCAGTATGAACACCACACTAGCTGGCCCATAGGTTTTGGATTTTCCTGACTTCATATCCAGCTTTACCAGGGTTCTGGGGAATCTAAGCTCTAGTTGTCAGATTTAAGCAAGTAATTTTAACCAAAGTTATCTTCCAAGCCCTTTATTATTTGTTTTTAAAAATCAATATTGGGTCATTAACCATGAATGTGTATTTCTTTTCTATCCTCTTTAAAAAATGTTTTTTTGAGACATGGTGGTGTCTTGTAGCTCATCCTGGCCTTGAACTTCCTATGTAGCTAAGGATGACCTTGGATTTCCAATTCTCCTGCCTTACCTCTCAAGTGCTGGAATGGCAGCTCCTAGTTTATGCAGTGCTGGGGATGAAAGCCAGCAGGACACCAGGTTCTGCTCAGCTCTGATAAGCATGGGTCCTGCCATGCTGAAGACACTCACCTCCCTCTTAGTTCGACCACTAACAAGCAAGATGAGTTGTCATTCTGCCCGCAGTTTGGCAGTAACCTGCTTACCCTGGGCTCTCCTTGGAGAAGGAGCTAAGTCCCATGTACCCTGCGTGCTGAAGCACGAGACACTGCAGACTGCAGCAGCCACTGCAGACGGTCCCTGCTGATCCACACAAGGCAGCCTGTCACCTGCCAGTCTGGTGTCCAGAGACACACACGCTTGCTCAACTCTACTCAAGTTTTTCTTTGACTCCATGTTCTCAGAGGGAGAGAAGAGATCAGCTTAGGTATCCCCTCTCACCCTCTGTACCCCTGAGAAGGGAAGTCAGGACTCTTGGGCTCCCCATCACACTGCCTGCCTGCAGCGTACACTGGAGCTGGGAACTTGCCTGAGAAGCCAGTAAAATTTTAATGCACTCTGTAGTGCGGTCATGTCATACTCGGTTATGGCAAATAATCCCAGATGCCTGCAGAGGTAAAATGGAGCTGTAATGTGCTTGCCTCCTAACCCGAGCTGACAGCGATGATGTATGACCACCATTAGCGGAAAATATCACTTCAACTAACCCATGATCCGGCTCCGCTCAGGGTCACATTATCCATGAGGAACAAATTACACTCCCAAAGTAAATACAAATTTTCTACACGAAATGGGTACCAAAAAAAAAAAAAAAAAAGGAAGAATGAAAAAAAGGGAAGGGGGTGATCTGTTCCCTTCGCCAGCACACTGCTGAGTGACACAGATGATAAAGGACGGGACAAATCATTGGCTGACAGAGCGCCATGCCATAATCAGCTCAGCCAGCGTGGGCTCCAGCCAATAAACACTATATCCTCCCCTTAGTGGCAAATACATAATCTTTAACACGGACATGGCCGCTTTAGGTATTTATTCCATTTGGGCTATAGGAAAACACCATTTGCCATTTGGTGTGAGAACAGAAAGGCTCTGTGGTTCTGAGGGATAGGAGATCACCCACAACGGTGGGGACCTGCATTCAGGATGGGACAGTTCTTGAAGGGTCCAGGGATGAACATGAGAAAATGCCCCTTGGGGGTAGAGTTCAGGGGCCACAATGAGAGCTTAGCTCTGTCTCATGTGAAGGTCATAGAAGTTAAACCACTATGGAAAGACCCGGTGGGAGGCAAAACATGCAAGTTGCTTCTGTTTCCAGGCCAGCTGTTCCCAGGCTGCCTGGGTATGAAGCAAAGTTCCCTTTGCTTTCTGGGACAGGGATAATCAATGAAGCAATTTTTAAGGATAACACTAATATTTGCAGGGCACTTACTATGTATCATGCTCGATAGGGGATAGTATATGCTAGGTAGGGGGCATTTCTTAGGATCCTAGGATTTAACTAAATAAGAAACTATGAATATGTTATGTATATACTTAAAAGATCACCATGATCCAATTCTGAATGAAGTTTATTCTAATGGCTGGTAGGGTCTGTACCCTTAACTAAACATTGTGGCTCACAGGGCAGACATTCTTGACATTGAGAGAATCAAAATAAATGCCTTGTAGATGGCTCTTCCCTTCTTACCCTGCCCTGTGGTTTGAAAGTGAACAGTCTCTCACAGGCTCGTGTGCTTGAACACTTGGTCCCCAGCAGGTGGCACTACGTGGGAGGGTTGTAGGACCTTTAGGAAATGGAGCCTTAGTGGAGGAAGTGAGTCACAGGAGGCAGGCCCTGAGGTTTCCTAGCCCAGCTTCACTTCCTGTTTTCCTCTGCTTCCTGATTATAGACAGAATGCAACCAGCTTTGTTCCTGCTGCCACACCTTCCCCCTATGATGGACTGTATTCCCCGAGAACTGTGAGCCACAATAAACCTTGTCTTCCATAAGCTGCTTCTTGTCAGATATTTGATCACTGCAGAGAAAAGAGCTAATATACTTGGAATAATTGTTTGAAGGTTAAAAGAAGAATCACACATCAAAAGGGGGCTGGTCGTTTATGCTGTTAGTGGGGACACTTGATTTATTTGGTGTTTACCAAAATTTCTTCTCTGAATGTTTAGAAACTCCTTGGAATCATCTGGGTAGAAGATAGAGTGAGCAGTCAAACAAGGGCCTGGCCTCTTGTAGCACAATGATCTTGGGATACAGAGAGGAAGATGGCATGGGTTCTAAACTGGCTCTTCTGGACATACCCCAACCATTACAGTTTGGATCTAGAATATTCTTCCTAAGGATCTTCAGGAGGTGTGGTGTTTAGCTGGTGATTCTCACCTGGAGGTAGTGGAAATGTTAGGAGTTTGGAGGCAGTAGATCAGCAAGGGTGGGTAGGCCTTAAAGGGTACACTTGGATCCCCCTTCTCCATGCTTTCTGGCTACCATGAGGTTAGCAGCCTACCTCATCACGTGCTCCCATCATGATATTCTGCCTCATTTCACTAGGCCACAGCTTTGAGGCCAACCGACCACAGACTGAAAGCTCTGAAAACTGAGCCAAACTACATCTTTACTCCTTTAAGATGTTTTTCTCAGGTGTTTTGTCACAGTGACAGGAAGCTAAGCTACCACCACATCCTGATATACAGGGAAGTACATGATAGAAGAAAAATGACTCGGCCCCTGTCCAGTTATGACATACCTTAGATCACAAAACCATCACTTCTTCTTAATTAGTAACTTAATTCCCTCTTCTTAACTGGTAAGAAGATGGCACCTGCCCTAGAAGATCAAGTTCTTCAAAGACTGAACACTGTAAATGATTGTATGTGTAGGTTCTGATAATATATACTTATATAGGCCATATATAAATGATGTTTTGACACACAGCATACTCCTCAACATGAAGTTGTTTCTTGTTTCTTTCTGTGTATGTGTGGGTGATATATATGCATATTTGTGTATGTCAGTCTCTCACTGAACCTGGAGTTCACCAATTTCATTAGACTAGCTAGCCAGCAAACCCCAGGGATCCTCCTAACTCCATTTCCTCAGTAGTATGGCACCGCACCTGGCATTTTGCATGGGTGCTGGGGATCTGAACTCAGGTCCTCATGCTTGTGCTGCAGGGACTTTAGCAACTGAGCCACTTCTCAGCCCAAGTTATGTTTCCTCATATTACTATTTAGTCATTTTTCTTGACCCTCATCTCATTTTACCATTGTCCCCAAGGAATTAATAGTATCTATATTTTTTTAGAGCAAGAACTCAGAAAGATAAAAGGTCATTTAAAGCCTGAGAGAGAAATGAAATCCATGCTAGTCCCCTTGGGCATGACAACTGTCCTATTCTAGGGGTTCATAGCCAGACCACTACAAACGCACCACTCTTCTGCCCCAGTAAACATGCATATACCTAGATTATGACTTAAGCCATGATTGGGCCAGGTGTAGTGCTGCATACCTATAATCTCAGCACACAGGTAGGAGAATCACGGGTTCAAGGTCTACTTTGGTTACATATTGAGTTCAAAGCTAGCTTGGGTTACATGAGACTCTGAGTCCAAAAAAAGAGAGAGAGAAAGAAAGAAAGAATGAAAAAATAAAGGAAGGAAGGAAGAAAAGACAAAGCCACATGTGGCTTACTAATGGAGAAAGCTGCTTTTTCCTGTTCTTCAAATAATGGAAAATGCCCCATAGATCTGTAGCTGGCACTACTCAACATGATCAGGAAAAGCTCTGGGATTTATAGAAGAAGGCCAGTGTGACCTTCTCAGCTATAACAGCCATAAGAAGAAAAAGTCCATTCATGCACTAAATTTTGGGACTGCTTTACAGTATAGAGCTAATTAGTAATACATCCTAATACAGACATTTTATTATCTTTATTGTACTACAATGGCAGTTATGAGGAACCATTATCTGTAGCTATCCTGCTATGCAGAAGTTGCCAAGGGGAATTAACCTAGGCAGCCACATGAATGCACAAATACACACGTGTGTGACAGAAAGGAAATTTGCACATCTCTGTTGAGCACAGAACACTCCTCAAGTCTGATATAGAATAAGAAATCCTCTTATGATAGCCACAAAGTGGCTCAGGCTTCTGTGAGAAGTGTTAAGGACGCTACCCATCTAGGTATGTTTGATGGTCACATTTCAGGGCTCACAGCTAACACTTCCAGAAAACTGCACTTTGGCATAGCAACCTCCTTTTCAGGTAAGCCATAAAACCTGAGGCAAGGGCTCGTGCTAAGAGAATGAACACAGTGAATTATGTACTTGACCTTAGACGTTTCCAGAAGAACTCCTTTCATGGGTCAAACAAGTCTGGTTACCAGCCACATGAGCTCTTGAAACATTATGTAAGTAGGTTCTTCACCCTGCTCCTATGCTTCAGAAGTTGAAGAACAAACAAGAAACTAACTACTCTGCTGTGAGGCCCAACTGAGTGGACAAACCACAGAGTTTATAATGGAAAGCAACTGAGTGGATATGTATACCAGCTAAGGAACCAGCAAGCAGGCAATGAACCTATAGACAAATTCCCTTCAGTTACTCAAAAGCAGCAACACCCATGAATGCGCCATGTCTGTCCACAATGGTAATTATCTCGTAGGAATTCAAGAGAGATTCAAGAATGAGGCAGTTTTCACGATGTGATTGCTACTTTTGGCTAGGGATGTGGCTCAGTTAGTAGAACCCTTGCCTAGCATGCATGCATGAAGCCCTGAGTTCCATCCTCCAACTGGACATGGTGGCTCAAGTCTATAATCTCAGAACTTGGGATGTAGAGAAGGATCAGAAGTTCAAGGCCATCCATGGCTACATAACAAGTTCCAGGTCAGCCTGGGCTACATAAGACCTTGTTCCCCAAGAAAATGGATGCATCATAGACTCCTTGGCCTCTTGGTGCCATCATGCTATTGGGATAAAGGGCTATAACATGGGAGGTCAGGACAGATCATTGAATTACAGCTCACTGCAGATGTCAGTCCCAAGGCGAGCACCATGACGTGTTTGCACTATGCCTCACACTCAGCTGGTTATGAGTTATGGTTATGAGTCTGCTTATCCGTGACCCATCTACTGTGAACAATAAAACATCTCCACAGGAATTCTGTACTTCTCACTATTCCATCCATCCCAAGAAGCAAAAGTTTAGCTAAAGATGTCTAACAAGTTTCCAATAATTTCTGAGATTTTATTTTGTTGATCCGCATTTAACTAAATGTAAATATTACAATCTCTTTTTTTTAAAGATATGTAGCATGATATGGAGTAGATGTCATATTATACATAGACATTCAGAATAAGTGAAGTGATTTTTTAAACTTTGGCTCCAAAATGCTATGATATGAAAAAGAAAACTTAATAAGATTCAGGATTTAAAATGATGTGAAGTGAAAATTTAATCCAAGGATGGCATCAGTAAGAATTTTGTGGTAATTAAAACCACTGGAAATATGATAATATTAAAAGAACAATAAAATGACATTTTAATCCAGATATGATTTTGAAAGGGTAAGGTGAGATTGAATGGATGAGAGTTTTAGAAATCAGGCATCAAAATTTGAAAGCCCTGAAAAGTTAGCCAAGAACTATAAAAATTACCCCCAAATGCTAGGAAATTTATAAATTGCTTAGAAATGTTTTTATGAGAAAATTAGTTTACAAATGGTATACAAACATCTGAGGAAGAGACCACACCATCTTTGGGGCCCAGAAAATAGACACTGGGATTGCTGAGGAACACTAGGGGTAGAGTACTAGATCTGTGAACTTGGTTGGTTTATACTTTCTCCCACCTGAGATGAGTCCCCAGGAAAGGATACCAAACACTTCATTTATGCTGAGCAATGTACCAAGGATGAAGAGATGAGAACCCAAATCATTACTTTTCTCTTGGGCGCTGGCTGTTTGCTCTGCTACTGTGAGACTGGGAAGGGTCAGGAAGATTCCTTTGCTGGCTACAAGCTGTCTCCTATTCTGGACATGTCTGATTGCCAAACCAAAGCTACAGTGAGGCTGTTCTCAACTTTTGCAATGTTGCTGAGGGTGCAAAGACTCTACCAAGTGTGCAATGTGGCAAATCAAGGCATGGGTCTCTTCAACTAAAAGCACAAGCCACAAATCCTGACCACTTTACTTTGACATCTCAGCAGTTTCATGGTCCTTCCTGGCATGCGGTTTAGACTGAGTTAAGAATAAGGCCAGGCTGGGTTTCTTTGCTGCTTTACTTAGCGGTTGCTTGCTTCCCATGCAAGTGAATATGACAAAATCAAGGAAAGTCAATTATTATTATTATTTTAATTGAGACAGGGTTTTATGTAGCCCAGGATGGCCTCAAATTCACTATAGAGTTATGATTGACCTTGAACTTGTGATTCTCCTGTCTCTACTTCCCTATTGCTGGGATGACAGGCATGAGCCACCTCACCTGATTTATGCAATGCTGGGATAGAACCCAGAGTTTTGTGCATGCTAGGCAAGCACCTTACTGACTAAGCCACATCCACAGTTCTATATCTGTTACCAAAGTATTACCTAGGAAGGTTTTTTAAACATACAAATGCTGTGGTCCCACCCCATATGCTGGACTGACAAATTTCTCTTGTGAATTGAAAGGGTTTGATATACAGGAACAGCTGCAGATAAGGCAAAGGCAACGGTTTGCTACATTAATCACTGTTTGGTCCTTTCAGATAGTTCTGTATTATGCTAGGTTTGGATAAGGGGGTTAAAAACAGTTTTAGGGACCTTTCAGATTTTAACAAGCTGTGTCAGAAAGAAATGTCCTTGGGGACATGGGCTGAGCCTCATGTTCCAGCAGAGAGAGGTCTTGGGTTCTCCTGTGCAGCAGCCCACACTATAGGAAGAGGACAGTCTTCCTCTGTACCAAGGTGAGTCTCTTACTTCACCCAGGTAAACATACACAAGGTCTCTCTTACTGAGGACGTAGGTACCAGAGGCATGATTTCAATATGGCATGTCTTCAATGGATTGTTATAAGAATATGGGTGGAGCCATGGCATCCTGTTGTGTGCCTAGCAAAACTGAGACTTATTCCCCTGCCACAGAGTATGAAGGGACAGAGTGGGGAATAAGCATAGGCCATCCGACTCTAAAGCTCCAGAGACTGACCCCTTGGGAGTATGCCTTCTGATCAGCTGTCCCATGATACACATGATCAAAAGGGAGTGGTTATGTGGACTGTGATTTTGAGTCCTGACAGTCACCATTCATGAACACATGGGTGACATGGTGCTGGACAGTGTTATGCAGGCTCCTGATGGAAAACAGTTATCAACAGTCTTACTCAGCAGTGGACCCTTATGAGCTCCAAAACTGACCAGCCAGGCAAGATGTGCTCACTGGTACAATAATGGCATAGCTGTTATGGGAGTAACCGGTTGCTCTCTGACTGGATTTGAGGCTCACTCCACAGAAAAATTCATGCCTCATGCTGTAAACCTAGCTAAAAGCCTAGAGAAGAAGCTACTGAGAGGTTAAGAGACATTTTCAGACTTTTTTTTAAATGGGGGGGGGGCGTCAGCAGAATGGGAAGCTGCTGGTGGTAGAGAAAGTGAGGAAACAAAAGGAAATATAAGCCAAATATGTAGAAGCATGTGTGCTGCCTCTTTGTTCTCCTGATGCCAATTCATTTCTAGTGGGGGATTGGCATAATTGCTTAATTTGGGTGATTACCGTGCCAAGTGCTGCCTCTAACTACAATGAAGAACCATCCCACTTGTGAGATGTGGTGTTCACTGCCAGCTCTAATCCCCCTCACAACTTCTCTTCACACGAATCCTCAGAATCCTCAAGGTCTCTGACACTAATGTGAGCCTGGGGGGCGGGTATAGGGAATGGCTCTCATCAAATCCTTTCCACGCACAAAACTGTTTCCTGCATTTCAGGAAGGCTCCCAGTCACTTCCATGTTAATTAGTAAGGGTATCATTTTATAAATTATAGCTTCATATCAGAAGAAAGCAGAGTTTATCTTAATTCAGTCAGCTGTATGAAAATACGGCACCTAATTTTAGATTGCTGGTTCCAGGGATCCCTATGGAGGAAAAGAATGACAGGTCTTCTGGAGAGAGCCCACTGGGTCCCTCCCGCAAGTCTCACTTCTGCCTTCCAACAGTATCCCTGGTGGGGCTTGCTGAAGGGATCCAAGGGCACTGAGTGGCATCGAGTCTGCCATAAACAATTCAAATTTGGATGCAAACCCACCAGCAGCACAGTGCCATGTTGAGCACAGGGTGTGGGCCAGGGGCCCTGCCACACAGCAGGCTGACAGACTCCCCTCCCCACAAGCCTCCGGGTTGGTCATAAACACTGACAAACCTCAGCCAGAAAGGAGAAGGCTGGCAGTCTTAATGACACCAGGGCTAAATGGGTAACACTGCAACTAAATGTTCAGAAATGCCATGTGCCCAGGCAGCGACAGCCCAGGAGAAAGCTGAGGTGAGGGTGACTCTAAGGGAGGCTTGCAGGACAGTCAAGGTACAAAGGCAGGAATTGTACCATGCACAGAAGGAAAGCCCCAATGCCCTTTCCCTTCCCACATCACTGTACCCTTGGACTTGCCTGTAATTACCTATATACTCTCTATCACTGCCCTGCACCCATCTCAAACTTGAGAGGTGGCCATGGCCACCTTCTCACTACTCCTCATTCTGTCTGACCCTATGTTGGTTGCCTTTTCCATTCTGATGGAAACTGGGCAACAGTAACTTTGGCATTCATGTTTTGAGAAAATATGGGTGCTGCTCTCTGCACAGAGGAAGCAATGACCTCCCAAAAATCCCTCTGACGACACCCACAGCAGATTCAGGCCAGTGGTGGTGGGTGTCCTAAGAGACTCTAATATAAGTTACCTGGCTAGGGACCTAGCCTAAAGGCAACTCCCTGGGGATGTGGAAGTGTGTCCAAGGCTGATCTTGATTTCTGAACAAGACATTCACAAAGGGGGCTAGGTAGATGGCTCAGTTAAGAAAGTGCTTGCCTTCTTAGCAGGAGGAGTTGGGTTGGATCTCTGGAAACCACATAAGAGAAGAGAGCCAGGCATGGTAGTACATACCTATAACCCAGCTCTGGGAAGGTGGAGACAGGAGGATCCCTGTGGTTGGAGGGCCAACCAGTCTAGCCTGCTTGGTTAGTTCCAGGCCAGTGAGAGACAATGTCTCACAAAAGATGGATGGTGTCTGACACTCAGGGTATACCTCTGACCTCTACAGGCATGTGAACATATGTGCACCTGTGCATACATGAATATATATGCACAGATACATATGCATACACACTCATAAAAGGCATTCACAATGAATATCAAATGGGCATTCTCTTATCACTTGCTATTGCTGATGACGAAGATACCTATGGAATTCTTTCTCTCTTCCCCTTTCTTCTTCTTTCTTTCCTTCCAACTTCCTGCCTTCCATCCCACCCCCCAAAGTCCCCTATGTAACTCAATCTAGCCTGCAACTTGCACTCTTACTTCAGCCTCCTAAGCACTGGGGTTACAGGTATGTAACACTATACCTTTTAAATCAAGATCACTGCTCACTGACAAAACCTATCTTCTTGAAGTGGCATCAACTATTGCCTGTAGAACTCCAGGCTTGGCCAGAATGTTCCAGCATATGTCCACATGACCTAGGAACTAGAGTGGGCCATGGCTGTTGTCCTGGTACCCACACAATGGCTGCCCGAGACTCCAGAGGACATACTTCCAAGGAGCTATGATTCTCTCTCAGGAACTGGAAGAAGGGAGCTCCTACCTGTCAGTTAAACAAAAGAATAATCCCCAGCCCCCTTTTCAGTGTGTACTTTCGCTGTCATCCAACAGCCCATTACCATGTCACAGCACGGTGCACCCTTCCATAGGTCACTTTGTTTAAAATGACATGGATAATGTACATGTCAGCACGCTGACAGTCCTGGCCGTCCTTCAGAGATAAAAAGCTCCAGGCGAGAGAGCCTGTTCTTATCTGGGGGACTCGCACCGGCCTATCATCCAAGTCAGGCGGAACGTGATTTCTCCAGAGAGCACTTTTTTCATTTCCTGATTTTAAGGAAATCAAATAAGTGCCATTTGTCTTCATCTGAATATGCTTGACCTGCTCAAATGATGATGTCTCGCATTTTATAACAGGCTACATATGCTGAATTCAAATTAACAAGAGCCTTTAGATCTCTCCTGGAGGTTTGCATTGGAGGTGGAGGGAGGGAGAGATTCTGGGCTGCATGAAGAGAGTTCACTAAATATGAACCAAATCATGGGATTCAGAGGTGAACCCATAAACATGGAGGAGGAAATGAATATCCTAGAAAAGGGCCATAGGTTGGAGCCAGAGATAAGAGAGGAAGGCCCAGCCCATTGCTTGGGTTCCACAGCAGAGATTCAGATTGGAGAAAGAGAGGCCCAGCCCATAGCTTGAGTACCACACAATACAGAAACCATGAGATTCCAGGGAGTTTTCCAACCATATAGGGCATCAGTAGAATTGAAAGAAATTCAGTTGGCAGACTAGGTACAGCTAGAAAAAAAAACCCCAAACACAACCCCATTTACTTCAGACAACAGAAAACCCACATTACCAGGTTGTGATCCGATCCTGATCCATGTTGAGCTGCATACATAGAGGCTGGGACTCAGGCATGACGCAGAGGCTTTCACTGCTGGGGAAATAGCCCTACCCTGGCCGCCATCCATGGGAGAAGAGAACAATACCCACATGACCCCTTATACCCCCTTATGTCCCCCATGAAAGTGCTCCTGAAAGAATGTTGCTGGCATTTCTGTTATGAAGGCCAATAAGTAAAAAAAAAAAAAAACAGGATGAAAACATGTAAATCAATGAGAGGAAATGACATCATAAATATCTAGGAGCAAGTTCAATACTCCCATCATGGATTGAAACAATTGAAAAATTGTTTTAAAGAAACAATTTCTTTAAAAATGTGAAGGAGGAGAGTCTACAAGTCATTTACAAAGTGAAAACTCAGTGTCATACAGACCCTATGTTAAAGGGCTTGTTTCAATGATAAGGATGTCACAGATTGAGCATGAAATATCTTCTAGAGAATGTCACCATGTGTACAAGGACACTTCCTTCAGAAGAAAATGAGGCCGCACAGCATGTCATATATTATGCTTGCAATGAGGGGGCATCTTACCTTCTCTTCCTGGTCACTGTCACTGTCACACTGAAAAGGAAGAAAAGAACACAAGTTAGCTGAAGGATTATGTGTGTGCTTTTGCTAGCCTGCCTCCCTTGCAAAGGACAAGGCAAAAGCAAGAGGAAGTTACCTGAGTTGGAGCTTCTTCAGCTCCAGGGCTAGTAAACAGAATGAGACAACATGCTTTGGGTGGCAAGCAGCTGTCCTGTTGAATTCCCTGATGCCCATGCCCTGTGGCACTTCCTGGGGTGGTGTAATAAGAAACTTGGTCATGGAGGGGACTTCTGTACTGTATGACAAGGGGATGCCAATCAAGCAATTAACCCTATAGATCCTTATGAAGGTTCTGGACCAAAATCACTTCTGTAATAGACATGCTTTACCCTCAGTGTTGGGGAATGACTGGAACTTTCTCAAGGAAAAAAAAGTTACAACCTCTCACTGGGACTTCGAAGGACACAGAATATAAGTGAGCTCAACACACGGGGCACCTGAGATTGGAATACTGCCTGCAGATGCCGTGCCAAGGGGTAAGGAGAAGGGTAACAAGCCAACTGTTTATCCCAACTGTTGAGTTCAGTTTGGGAGAACCAGAGAATAATTAACTCAAAGCTTCGGATTCTTTGTTTGAAAGAGAGAAACAAGGAATGCTGGAGAGGGTGGGTAATGACCCACCTTTGAGCAACAGTATCCATGTAAAATAACAAATGTATGTGCACACTTTAGATCCCAGTACTGGGAAGGTGGAAACAGGTAGATCCCCAGGACTCACTGTCAACCCAGTCTAACCTGATTGGTTCACTTGCAGACCCTATTTTTTTCTTTTCTTTTCTTTTCTTTTCTTTTCTTTTCTTTTCTTTTCTTTTCTTTTCTTTTCTTTCTTTCCTTTCTTTCTTCCTTCTTTCTTTCCTTCCTTTCTTTCTTTCTTTCTTTCTTCCTTTCTTTCTTTCTCTCTCTCTTTCTTTCTTTTTTTCTTTAAAAAAAAAGGCAGATGGTATTCCTGAGGATGACCCCCAAGGTTGTCTTCTGGCTCCACATGTACATGTGGACATGTGTGTATGCATGCTCACACACACTCACATAAACACACACTATAAAAGAGGTGGCTAAAGAAATAGCTTAGAGGATAAGCGCACATGTTGCACACCCATTAGGACCTTAGTTCGATTCCCTGCACCCAAGTAAAATGCCAGGCATGGCTGTATACCCCAGTATGTAACCTGAAACCCCATTGCTGAGGCGGGGCAGAGATAGGAGGATCACTGGAGCTCCCTAGTAAATCAGACTAATGAATAAACAGGGAGCTCCAGGTTCAATGAGCATCTCTTTCTTGGGAAAATAAGGCAGATGAGTATTGAAGGATGCCACCCAATGCCTCCACACTTGTGATATGGAGTATGAAAGTTGTTGCCATGTAAAAACTTACATGACATAAATTTGTATTTGTTTTTATAAATGAAAACTTTGTGAGTAACTATTAGATTCTAAAAGGTATCTTTTTTTCAGAGTCAATGTTTGGAAGATGATTATAGGCAGCCTTGACAGAAGCCAACAAACAGGAAAGAGATACAGGGCAGGGCCTTGGACATCTATGATGTTCACAGAGTACCTTTCAGAGTGCAGTTTGCAGATCAGAACACTACTACCTCATGGCCATTCTGCACAGGTGGTGGAGAGACTGTGCCCAGTGGGGAGGGAGATGACCAGTTTGGCAACTGGGGCACTGTCTACATCAGCATGGTGCCTGTTTTGGGAGAAGGAGGAACAGATGGCAGAGAAACTCTGTAGCAAGCCCAGGGGACTTGGTAACACATGGGCATGGGAGGCAAATGACAGGTGAGTCTAGGAGGAAGCCAAGGCTTTGAGTGAGGCCACCTGGACATGGGAGCTGATGGAGATACCATCAGAAAACAGGAAAGATATCTGCCTATAGGGTGGTCTCTGATACTGTAGAATTGAAAAAGGCAAAAATCCTCTTCCCCAGTTTTTCTTTTTTCCCCTCTGCTTTTGGATGGCCCTGAGGCTCAGTTTAGGCCATGAGGTTGGAAATTGACTGAGGGTTCTGGGAAAACAAAATCCAAAGGAATGGGGAGAAAGGAGAGAACTGCCTGCCTTGGCAGCAGTTAACTGATACAAATGCCTCAGTATGAAATCGAGATGACAAGGCCAAGGGAAGAGAAGTCTAACACAAACGAGTCCCTGAGCTCATCGCAGAATGGAACACCTTTGGAGATTTTTGTTTAGAAAACAGGAGGTTAGCTGGACATGGTGGTGTACACCTTTAATTCCAGCACTCTGGAGGCAGAGGTATGATGATCACTGTGAGTTCAAGGCCATCCTGAGATTCCATAATGAATTTCAGGTCAACCTGGGGTAGAGTAAGACCCTACCCTGAAAAAATCTAAAGGAAAAAATATTGTTCAAGCTACTATGCCAAACTCTTGGAGACAACTACTTCCTTCTACCCTAAGCACCCAGTATTATAAACATTTAGGAATTTTGACCACAATTTTTTTGTTGTTGCTTTTTTAAAAAATTGAGACAGGGTCTCATGTTGCTGAGGCTGGTCCTGAACTCACTATCTAGCTAAGGATGACTACTCCTCCCTCCATCTCCCAAGTGGGATGGCAGGTGAGGGCTGATACATCTACTTCCCCACCTGCCTCCACAGTGTCCCAGAATCATCAGAGTGGATGATGACTTTGCCAAAGCTAAAGGCATCATTTCCAACCTCAGTCTTGGGTCTACATTGACATCTTTCTTTGCCTGACAACTGGTTTCTGTATCACACATCAACTGAATGAGAAAGAAGGACTGAAAGAGGAGATGGATGAGGATACTGCATTCTCCCTAGGGTGTGACCTCTCTACTGTCTTTCACCCATCCTCCTTGAGGTCTCTATGCCCTGGGTGTATTTTCAATAGTGACAGAGCCTGGATGAGGAAGGGCAGGGGAAAGGGAGGAGCCTTTTGTCAGTCACACACTCTCCTCCCAGATGTTAGCAGCTCTCCACTCGTGGAAATCCATGACAGCTGAAGCCGTGGTGCGGCATTGGCCCACATCCCTTAGGGTCTAAGCACGAGAGGAAGAGTAGAGAAAGAAGAACCAGCCAGCGCCCACCCCCATCCAAACAGCTGTGTGTCCTGGGAATGGTTATCCCTATCAAACCGTTCAGCTTCCCGCTTTCTGAGAGTCCAGTTCTAATTTCAAGGTCCACTTAATTCCGCATCAAGTAATTACTGATATACCCAGAAGCACCTTGTCTCCAGAGCTAAGCATATGGTGAGGAGCTGAGACCTACTGGTATCCATTATGGAAGCAGCACGGGTGCCAAGCCGATTACAAATGCCCGGGCTCCCCACGCGACATGCCAGTGTGAGTGACAGCTCCTCGAAAGGCCAGCCACTGAGTCTGCCAAAAGTGTCTGCTGCACTGGGGGGGGGGGCACATGGTGCACTGAGAAAACAGTGTTCCATTTCTGGTATTAAATTCCCACACTGACCCGAGGACTTTGCCACGAGCTCAGCAGGAACGCACCATCCAATTTACAGCTCCCCTCTCTGGAGCCTCGAGTGCCAGCCCCTGGCAGAGACAGATGATGGTCAAACCCTCCAGCTCATAAATTATGCAAAGGTAATAAATGCGTTCAGCAAACAGCGCCCAACACTTGCCCAGCCTGGCTCCTTGCACACACTTAAAAAAAAGAAAAAAAGAGGAAGCTAGAAGCTGGATGCATACAGGAGGTCTATAGCACTCATAAAGGGGGTTTGTTGACAGCCCCAGATGGAAGGCGAGCCGCAGTTCTGAGGAGTCTTTCTGCTTGGTTGGCAGCAGTTTATGGGTCTGCTTTATGAAAAAAGAGGTTGTGTTATGGAGTCCGTGTGGGGAGAAGTCATGGTCTCAGATTCACTTTTAATACACTGTACAGCTTTCACACCCTGACTTCAATACAGTGTGGATTTGGGGCCAGATGGTTCTTGGTCTTCAAAGGTTAAAGGAAGAAGTGTCTGCTTTGCCAGTACCTAGACACCCACTCCAATTTATAAGAGTTCACGCTGAACCACCTCCTGACTCAGGCTTATGTTCTGTGGGAGGCTGGGAAATGGAAAGGCATGTCAGATGCCAAAACGGGGCTTCCCAGCTGACTCGAATGCTTTAAGCATTTTGACATAGGAGTCCTGCTTTGGTTTATTAGCAAACAGATTGCACGCCAAATAGGAGCTTGGGGTGATGGAGCACTTTCCATGACAAGATTTCAAAGCCCTTTTGAGAAACACATTCCCTCCATCTTAAAAGCAAGAAATGAAATGGGACCATGAGTGCTATTAGGGTCCACCGCCACTCAGTCTTCAGGCTGAGACATGATTTCCACCACTACATATGCAGGGAAACGAACAGGATATCTACAATCCAAGCCACAGACTGGAATGCTGAAACAAGGAGTCAACAGTCCCCGGCCTCAGTCTCAGCCTTTCCAGGGCAGCTCCCATTCAATTGTACATTCAACCTGCTTTTTTGTTATTTTATAAATTAGACGTGTCATCTTCCTTTCCCAGCCGAGTCTTGTCCCCTTCAACTCTCTAAGCCACCAACCAGAGTTTGGCCTGGTGGTGCACACATTTAATCCAAGGTACTGGAGAATCCTGGGCTATACAGTAAATTCAAGTCTAACTTGGTGTATATAGGGACATCCTATTTCAGAAAAGCAACAAACAAAAATGGGCAACTTACATCTAATATTTCCTACTTTATTAAAAATACCTATTTAGCTCAGTGGCTAATGTACTTCCAGTGTAAGCATGAGAACCTGAATTCAGATCCCCGGAACCCATGTTAAGCTGCATGTATTTATAATCCCAGTGTGCCTATGGAGAGAAGGGAGGTGGAGACAGGAGAATCCCCAGAATGGACCAATGCAATAGTGAACATCAAGAAACTCTACCTCAAACATGCTGGAAGGTTAGAACTGATACCTGAGGTTGTCCTCTGACCTCCATATGTGTGGCATCATATGTGTATGCCTGTATTTAGCAAAGTACACATTTAGAAGGGTAGGAGATCTCAGCAGGGTAAGAGTGCTTACCACACAAGCATGAGAGCCTAACAGGACTTGAGCCCCAGCACCCATGTTAGACAGCCAAGCTGGGCATGACCATGCATGCTTATAACCCCAGTCCTTCGAGGGGCAGACACAAGTGAATTGCTAGGGCTCAGTGGTCAGCTGGTCCAGGTTCAGTGAGAGACCCCATCTCAAGGAAACAATGTGGAAGGGTGATAAAGGAGTACACTCTCTCCTTTGGCCTCCACACACATGTGTATGGGTGTGCACATGCACACACACACATGCCTACACTATCCATATACACACCATACCACACATATGACACACACCAAGATATATATTTTAAAAAAACTACAAGAAAAAAACAAAAATAGCCAGACATGATGGTGCATGCCTGTGACCCCAGCACTTGGGAGGCAGAGGTAGGAGGATCACTGTGAGTTCAAGGCCATCCTGGGACTACAGAGTAAGGGCAGCCTTGGCTAGAGTGAGAACCTACCTTGAAAAATCAAAATAAGTAAATAAAATTACTCATAAACTTAGGGAAACACTGTTAGATTCTAGTCTTTTCTGTTAAGGAGCCATATATAATTTCCCCCATTTTTCTTACATATATTTTATGAACTCAAAATGAATTCCCAATATTTAATAACCTGATTTTGTTTTCATATCACATGTCAGATATTTTGGTTTATTCTGGAATACTTGCTATGGAGCATCTCTTTAAGATTTATCTACACTGTGACCCATGGTAGAGACGAGAACATAATCTAATGTAGAGACTTCCCCTGTAGCTTCAATTGAATATCCTATAATTCATCCCTTTGCACACATTCACCAATATGGCTCTTTCCAGCATATTTTTGGGGCCCTCCCTTTTCTGCATCTTCTTTGATGCTGCTTGTTGTCCCTCCCTCCAGAGTGGCATTGCTTCTCTGTACTTTCCAGGGGAGTCTTTCAACACTCCCTCATTCTACCAATCATTCCTACACTAAGAGTACAAAACATCTCGTTGTCAATATCTGGTTATATGACTTTGTGAAAGTAATTTAAATTCTCTATGCCAAGCAAGAGTGGTGATATACTCCTATAACCCCAACACTTGGGAAGCTGAGGCAGGAGGATTAGTTCAAGGTCATTCTGGATTATATAGTGAGTTTTAGGCCAGCCTGAGCTATATAAGACCCTGTCAAGAAAGGAAGGGAGGGAAGGGGAGAATGAGGGATGGAGTGAAGGAAGGAAGGAAGGAATGAAAGGAAGGAAGGAAAAACAGGGGAAGGAAGGAACTCTTTGTCTCAGTTTATGTATCTGTAAATTTGTGAGGAATAACAGCATTTCAAATAAGAAGGATGGAATACAATAAGCTGATACAGGTAAACAAAGGCAGAGAATGCATGGATGACAGACCATCATACTTCTAAAGCTTCTGCTTGTTGTCTTCTTTCCCCACCCTGAAGGATTATCAGCACCTCAAACTCAAGTATTCATCCAAGATCATCTCCTGCTCACCCAACCCTGAGCCTCTCCTACGCTACCTTGAAAATGGAACCCACATAACCACTAATATCAGGGAACAGCCTCATTGTCACCCTTGAGACCATGGTGGGTACACTCTTCCTCCCCTTGACCTCTTTCGCTTCCCTTCCCATGTCCATGGCCATGACTGCAGCTTTATCATTATAAGAGGCTAATGACTGCTCCCCAGCCTGGAGGTGCCTAGGACTAATGTGAAAGGTGGCTGTGGTGGTTTGTGCTAGTAATCCAGCCCTTGGGGGGGGGGGGGAAGACAGAGATCCCTGGGGCCCACAGCCTAGCCTGCGTGGCCAAACTACTGAGAGAATCCCTTATTCAAAAAATATCATGGAGAGGAACTAAGGAAAACACTGAAAAGTTGACCTTTGGTCTCCATATGCACACATGTGCATGTGTACCTGGACACACATGTGTACTGGTATACATATGAACATGCATATACACATGTATGCACCACACACACATACACAAAAGGAGAGACTTCACATCCTTTACAACTCCCTCACTCCCCTTACACAGTGATCCTCACACTTTCTGTGACCAAGGATACTTCAATTTCAGGCACATGATGAAGTGATACTTTTGTAAATTATAATAAAAATAACCTAGGATATTAAGTGAGTCCAAGGCCAGCCTGGGCAACTTACTGAGACCCTGAATCAAAAATAAAAAGTTAAGGGGGCTGGAGATATAGCTCAGTGGTAGGGTACTTGCATAGCATGTGTGAGGCCCCTAGGTACAATTTCCAGTACCACACACCGACAAAAATAATAAAATGATAATAAGCTGGGCTTAGTGATACATACCTCTATTCCTGTTTCATAAGTCTGAGGTATGGCAATCATTTGGGCCCATGAGTTTCTGATAGCTTGGGTAAAAGATTGATGCTTTGTTTGGGGGGATACACACACATCCATCTGTTCATCCATATAATCCATCCATTTATCTATCATACTGCCATCTATCCAATCTATTGATCCATCCACCCAACTACCCATGCCATTCATCCATTTGTCCATTCCATTTATTTTTAAATTTTTATTTATTTATATTCACATGGGGGAGAGGCAGAGAGAGAGAGAAAGAGAGAGAGAGAGGGAGGGAGAGGGAGAGAGAGAGAACATGAACCTCCTGCCATGCAAAAGAACTCCAGACACATGTGTCACTTTGTGTATCTGACTTTATATGGGTACTGTAGAATCAAACGTGGGCCATCAGGCTTTGTAAGCAACCACCATTAACTGCTAAGCCATCTCCCTATACCTCATTTATTTTTTGAGAAAGGGTCTCAGGCTGGCCTCAAAATTGCTATGTAGCCAAGTGTTAATGTAGCCAATAATCCAGAACCCCTGATCCTCCTGCCCCTACCTCCCTAATGTTTACACCACCATGCCAACTTTATGTGATGCTGGGACTTGAACTCAGGGCTTTTAGCATGATAGGTAAGCATTATAAATCTGAGCTACATCATGCCTAGACTTGACATATTGAATACAAAATAAATTTCTAGAAAAATTCAACAGGGAAAAGAAAGGCATATCACTGTTCTTTTTTGTTTGGACCAACACATCCTGCACCACAGCTATCCCCAGCCACACTGTCACACCTGCAGGTCTCTGCAGTCAATGGTTACTTCCACTTCGAATACTCTCACTCTGAGCTTCAACCCCAAACCTGGCGGTTCTCTTTCTAGCAGCTCCCTCTCTGAATGTTCCAGAAGGAACACACTGTTTCTGTCTTCATCCCTGGGAAAAAAGCACTGTGTTGTTTGCCACGAGAGTCTTCCCTCCAACACTGTCAGCCCATGCCTTTCTCATGGTTCTGCCTCCAAATATGCCTTGGGACATACTTGGTTGGTATTTAATGACAACCAACTGCATCCTTATTGAGAGCTGTTGAAATGGTGTGTTTGGCTCTCTGTAGGATCATATAGTTTGATTCTACAGTAGTATGTAGTATAAGGTATAATTTAAAAGACAGGTGAGTCCAAAGAGAAAAAATATTGCTTGATATAATGGGTTAAAATTATTAGCAGAGCTTGGAAGTAGGGCCCAGATAAAAATGTCTTCCTTAAAAAAGGGGGGGGGGCTTGGAAGATGGCACAGTGGATAATGTGCTTGCCATGTAAGTGGAAGTACCTGAGTTCAAATCCCCAGGACCCACATAAAGATGGGCTTTCAGTGAGTGTCTGTAATCCCAGAACACTTAAGGTGAGAAGTGGGTCAGACATGGGAAAACCCCTGGAAGCTCATGGGACAGCTAGCCTGCTGTACACAGTGGTAAACAACCAGAAACCTTGCTGCAAACAAGGGGGAAGGAGAGAACCAGTACCTGAGCTTGTCTTCTGACCCCCAAATGTCTGCTATAGCACACATGAGCTCCACCTCCCCCGACACACACCACACACCATAAAAAAGACCAACAAAGGAGGCAATTATGATTTTCTTATAATTTTCTTATACTTCCTCAGAAATGAGCACTTCCCATTTTCATTTGGGAAATTGTAATAAGTATGTTTTAAGGTCTGGGACATCTCCCCACCCCATTCAGAATGTAGGAAGAAGATGAGATTGTGGGTTCCTTGTGATGGAACACATTCTTAAGGAGAAAGTGACAATCATTGGCCATGTCGCATGCAGTGACATTGAGGAGGGCACTGCTCTCTATTCTGCTCAATGGACCTTGCTCAGATCCATTTATCATCGCCTCCAAAGATGTCAGGGCTGAACGCCACTGCTGAGCCAAGTTATTTTATTCTTCTTTCTGCCTAAAGGAAATGAGAGGAAAATGAGAGGGAGACCCCAACTTGTAAACCACTATATCTACCATCAAGTACAACTTAACATTGTGGGTGACAAAAACAAATCGATTCCCCTTTGAGGCAGGAGGTTTATGTAAGATGGCTAAAGACATTCCTCACCTAGAAGCAATTTCAGAAGAAGCCATGTGCAGATCATGACATTTACTTCCTTATTTAAAGAAGCAAGGAAACAGCATGATGACTAAGGACATGTCTACTGTGTGTCCCATCCCTTGCACAAGTCAAAGCGGGCAGCCACTTTGTGCCAAGGAGACCTGGCTTCTCGTTTATGTTGTTCTCATACTGGATTTGGAGCTCACAGGAAATTTAAAGCTATTGAGAGCCTGGAAGTAAAAAGTATTTTAATCCTGAAAATGGTTTAAGGTATTTTCACTTACTATAAAATGGGGCCACTGACTCCACCCCTCTATCTCAACAATAACTCCACAGGGTCAAATAAAATAGCTCAGGTAAAATGAAAGCCGAAGGGAAAAGATCTGGGAGCTAAACAAATAGCTGAGAAGAATAAAGTGACAATCATAGGATGAGCTCATTTGGAAATAATATGTGGCCTGCCAATCTTCAGTTATGTAAGAGAGTGTAAGCATTCAGAAGTTTCTAGAACTCTGTATTGTTAACCTGCAATTCTCACAGGAGTTCTCAGAATCCGGTCTTTTGTATATTTTAAATTGCATACTTGTATTTTTAGATAGGCAGATCCCAGATAGCCCATGTGATGTGAGGAGGCCAAGTTTAATTTCTAAGTGGATATCTATAATTGAAAATTTTTAAATGTATAATTTTCCAAAGAGTAGCTCTCAAGAAGCCAGGTCTCTTACTACCAAGTTTATGAAGATAACTAAGATGCAGTCTCTGAGTCTCTGAATTTAAGAAATGCTCCCACTTCTTTTTTTTTTGTTGTTTGTTTGTTTTGTTTGTTTGGGTTTTTCATGGCAGGGTCTCACTGTAGTCCCAGGCTGACCTGGAGCTCACTCTGTAGTCCCAGGCTGGACTTGAACTCACAGTGATTCTGCCTCCCCAGTGCTGGGATTAAAGGCATGTGCCACCACACCTGGCTCAAACTATTTTTTTTTTGAGACAGGATCTCCTGTATTGCAGCCTAGCCTCCAAATCAAGGGTGACCTTGAACTCCTGATCCTTATGTCTCTATCTTCTGGGTGCTAGGATTATAAATATAGACTACCACGACCAGTTCTATGCAGTGCTGGGGATAAGACTCAGGGTTTCCTACATGCTAGGCAAGACTTCTACTAAGCTATATAGCTACTGAACTATATATATCCCTAGGCCAAACCAGATTTATTGAAAAGAAAACAAACAGATTAAAAAAAAAAGAAACCTATTCATTCTTAGAGCCAGAATGACTTGATTTAACTTACAGCTTTGTCACTTACTACTATATTTCAGGTGAGTCATTTCCCCTCTCCTTGCCTTAATTTCCCCTTCTTTAAAGTGGGACTCCTAGCCAGGTATGGTGGCTGGTGCTTGGAAGGCTTTAGCAAAAAGATTGTTGTGAGTTCAAAACCAGCCTGGGTTATAGAGTTTCAGGTCAGTCTGGGCTAGAGTGAGACCCTGCCTCAAAAAAAAAAAAAATTGATGAAACATAAAGAGTTATTTTACCTAAACAAGAAAACTAAAAATGATGGAAACACATCTTATGCCCTCCCTACCCTGCCCACAGCATTTCTCAGATGGTAACACATTCTCATTCAACAAATACTACAAAGTGCCTGCTATGAAAAGGTCCATTCTTACCACTCATTGGAAGTACAAATACACAATACAAAATGCAGAAATCAAATTGGTCCATTTAAATTTAAGGCTTTCAATCCTAGAAATTAATTTTCAATAATTTTTGTCACTTTGAAATCCGGGTATATTCCATAAAATACTCTGTAAAATTCCACTTAGTTCATTAAGATATTGTTGGGTTCTTGGAGGTAGAGGGAGAAATGGATATTTCACAAATCTTTGGAGAGCTCAGCAATTTTCCCTTTCTGAGGAAAGGAAGTTACATTTAGCCGAGCATAAATATACATAAGCCCCTAAGATAAAATTTACTTAAAACACAGAGCCCACAAGCCTTCATCGTTGCTAAACTCAGAAAAACATGGGTTTCTTGTCCAGAGGTAAAGAATGACCATCTAGGGCCTGGTGATTTGTAAGTGGTCTCTTTTAAACTTAAGCAACATAGCCTCACCTCCTTGTCATTGATTTCCTGATTCTAAGTCATCAATAGAATTAATCCCCACCTGTCTTGGGACTGATTACTAATGACTTTGAGGATGGTTCAGAGTAAGAGTTGATTATGCTGGTGGTATTGGCAGGCAGAAAGTCTTGGTCTTCGTGCTTTGAGGCTTTCTTTGTGTATGACCCCAACAATGCCACACCTTCTCTCTCACAGCCGCTACTGTTTGGGAAGGGGACTGAAAGTCCCTCACTCCCAGGCCCGTGTCAATGAAATCTTAGCTCTTTTCAGGGGTCCTGTGTGAGAACATAATTTAGCCCAAATTTGCTGAGGAGTGAGAAGGAAAGAAGTATGTTACGGGTTAAAATAATACAAGAGTCTATTTTTTCCGCTGTGTTGTGATCCATAGAAATCACCCTGAGCCTTTTCCCTTTCTTCTCTGCCTGGGAAGCCAATTGCTTTGATTGCGGTGATATGAGCTAGCTAGAATGAGTTGCCCTTGCTTGTGAGGCAAATGGAAATGCTAATAGAAGTTATCGCATTACTCGATGCGAAAGTGCCATAGCTCATTACTTTAAGATAAAAGGATATCATTGCAGACTGCAAGCAGAATTGACTTTCTGAGGCCCGACTTGATGATGATTTAATCAACTGGTCCCTTTCACTCCTCATCTCAGCGCCTGTCGGTTTCACAGGTGCTGTTAAATGAGACACTCGGAAAGTGAGCGGAGGGAAAGAAATTGCTGTCATTACTTTTCAAGAAAGGAGCTATGCAAATTTTCGACAGAAAGATTGCGTTCATAATGGGCCTGCTAAAATACAAGGATCATGCTTGACAGGTGAGGGTAAGCCATTTGTATGTCCTTAAAGCTCGGCAACCGTCCTCGTTCAGAAATGTGCTTGGGAAAAGACACGACAGAGGAGGGGCCTGGCAGGGCAGGGGAGAGAAGAGAGGAATCTCAGAGGGTTGGTTCAAGCGGGCTCCGTTCTAGAAGGTGGAGGATGCTGCAGACTCAAGGCAAAGACAGAGCTGATGAGCAGAAGCTCGCCCTGCTAGCTGTCGGTGTGAACCCAGGTGCCCCGGGAGCTCATGGAAAGACCTCATTTTGGTCCTTCATCTATAACCAGAATGAGCAATTTAATCTCTTCTGTGGTTTCATCATCAGATGGGACTTTTAGTCTACCTCAGAGTTACTTAGACCACTAGATGCTAAAATAAAACATATGAGTATATATAATAAATGTAAGAACAATTAAAGAGACTCAGTGGGTAAATTTCCACACAAGCATGAGAACCTGACTTCAGATCCCCAGTGGTGTGTGCTGAAATCCCAGTGCTGGGGAGGAGACTCCTAGAGCTTGAGTCTAGCCAATCAGTGAGCTCCGGTGTCAGTGTGAGACTTTGTCTCAAAAAAGAACATGGAGAGAAACGGAGGAAGAGCTCTGATATTGACCTCTGGCTCCATACACGTACATGCATACAAACATGCATACACATGCATACTCACACACGTACACAGGCATAAAACCAATTAGAACAGTGCTTGACACAGGAAATACTCGTTATATGCTAGAAATTGTGCCATTTACTCTTTCTTTAATAGTATCCCTTTTCCCTGTCATTTTTCTTTACTTTTCAAGTGGCAGTCTCACGTGGCCTGTCTGACCTTGAACTTATTATCCTGCCTCTGCCTCCAAAGAGCTGAGATTACAGGTGTGCATCACCATGCCAGACCTTTTTTCTCCTTCCCTCCAGCCCTCCTTTTCTCCTTTCCTCCCTCCTCCCCCCCCCTCTGTCTGTCTGTCTTTGGTCTCTCTTTTTCAAGTATGTGAGAGCCTGGTGCTGAGGTGTTGGCAATATACCTGGCTCTAGTTTGGAGGCTAGAACAGAATTCCTTGCTGATATCACAATCCTTAATCCTCTCACCAGGCAGTGAACAGAGGCAGTTGGTTGTACCTCCAATCACCTTAGAGCCCTGCTGGGTCCCAATGTTACATGAATTACTCCTCCCATCTCCCACTCATTCCCATTTCCAACACCCCATGGAGCACCACACCTTTGAGGACCCTCTCTCCACCACATTTGGCAGAAAACCCCAGGTAATCACCCTGTGTTCCAGCCTGGAGAAAGGATGGTACAGACAGCAAGAGCAGACGGCTTGGCTTGAATCACCTTCAGGCAGGCAGAGTGCATCTGACCAGATGAAATGATCAGGGAAGTACAGACAGAGGTGTTTTTTCATCCACTTTGCCTTCAATAGGTAATTGTTCTATTTTCTCCAACACTCGAAGTAAAAGCAGGTTTCTTAAAGTGCTGCAAGCTCCAAGGTCTTTTTCTCCAGGTAACAGAGCTACTACAAACCATTCATTCTACTTTCCGTCCACCAAGACTGTGAAGACAGAATGTGGCTCTACCATCATGCTTAGTGACACAGGACTCAATTCCTTGCCTGCAGGATGACATCTAACTCCAACAAAGGGGAAGGGGGAAGCAGGATCCATGACAGTGGGCAATTCAGAGCTGTGTGCTTGAAAAAAACAGGGGTCCCCAGCAGCGTCACAACAGGATGCTAACCACAGCCTTGGAAGGGAGGTCTTAGCAACTCCTCCCTTTTGCTTCTCTTCAAAGTACTAGAAATTGAACCCAGGTCTTTGCATCTACTAGTTAAGTGCTCTACTGCTGAGCCTCACCCTCAGCCATTCAATGGGGGATTCTAGGTAAGCACTCCACCACTGAGTTACATCCCTAGCCCTCTTCATACCTTTAACTTTTTGACAAAGTCTCTCTAAGTTGTCCCAGGCTGGCTATGAATTCACTCTGTAGCCCAGGCAGGCCTTCTGAATATCTGGGAAAATGGGCCTGGGCAAGACAACTTTTCCAGTTTAGTGACAGGAGTTAAGGTTTCCAGGGACAGAGATAACACGCCAGTGTAACCCTCCACCTGTGTCTTATGCATCGCACTGGCAAAGTACCTCCTAAACAAACGTTCCCCCTTCTGATTGCTTGTGAAGTGGGAGGGCAAGCTGAAGCCTGCAATGACTCTCAGCCACAAAGGCAGCAGCTAGCCACACATAAGTTTTTCACATATGCGTGTAAGTCTGCATGTGGTATGCTTGCACGTGTGTATGTGTGAATCACACATAGCTCTATCCCACACGAGAAGTTCTCTACCTGGCACACAGGATGTGCTCATTACTATGAGGCTGACTTGGGTTCAGATCCCCTCTATTTAGCATGGGGTAGGTGTGTGCTGAAGACCGCCTTTTAAACCTGTACATGGGGTTGGTACATGTTCCACCAGGCTTTTGTGAGGACTGAGTGTATGGCAGTATGTCAAGGCAGTCAAAAGGAAACAATAATACTTCCTCCCACTCCTTCTATGAAAAATACTTTTGTCACACAGAGAAATGACTTCATCATTAAACGTTGGCTGGAATTATGTACTATTTTGTTATCAGAGGGGAAATCATAATTCTGTAAGGATTTCTGCTTGGGAGGTGCTTAAAGATCTGATGCTATGCAAAACAGGCTGGAGAGTTGGCTCCATTGTTAAGTGGGCTTCCTTTGCAAGCAGGAGGTCCTGAAGGGGCCAGGGACTGTCTAGGTTGGAATATCCAGAACCCATGTAAATAGCAGGGCGTGACCCTCCATACCTGTAACCCCAGTCCTGCAAAGGGGGACAGAGACCACACAGTCTTCCAGGCTTACGAAAAGTAGCATGCCCTGGTATGAGTAAGAGACTCCTGCTCAAACAAGAACAAGAGGTGACATCCTATGTTCTGCTCCAGCCACTGCAGGTAAGCACTCTCCACTGCAGGTGAGTGCATGGGGTGCCACACGCATGTACATATAACACACACACACACACGCACACATACCCCACATTACATATACTCAAGCAAGAAAAGAAAGAAAAGCAGAAATAGGGCTGGGGAGATGGCTCAATGGGTAAAGTGATAGCTACCCAAACATGAGGACCTGAGTTTGGATCCCCAGCATCTGCAGCATAGTATCAAGTCTTTACACACCTCCCAAGCAGAAATCCTTGCAGAATTATGATATTCACACATACGCACACATGCAAGCATGCCACACACAGACATACATGAATATGTGAAAAACTTTTGTGTGACTAGCTGCTGCCTCTGTGGCTGAGAGTCATTGCAGACTTCAGCTTGCCCTCCCACTTCACAAAGCAATCAGAAAGGGGAATGTTTGTTTAGGAGGTACTTTGTCATTGTGGCGCATACGACATGGGTAGGGTGGAGGGTTACACTGGCTATAAGCACGAGTCTAGACAAAACAACAACTCTAGTCATGGTGGTGGGTGTCTATAATCCTAGTGCTCAGGAGGCAGAGATGGGCAGCTCTCTGGGCTTGCTAGATAACTCTTCTGGCCAAGTCAGTGACCTCAAGATTCAGTAAGAGACCATGTCTAGAAGAATAAGGTGGAGAGTAACTGAGGAAGAAAGAGACCATCTACTCCTGGCCCCCACATGCTCATGCACACGCACACATGTACAAGTGTACTTGCACAACCATGTTCACCATTCACATGAATGCACACCACACACATATGCACGGACACACACATTCACATGAAAAAGAAAGAAAAACAAGAAAGACCAACAAAAATAAAGGCAGAAACTAGCAATACTAGGAATATTCCTGGCAATGAATGGTTTTATTTAATTAATAAAATATGAACAGGCGTGACACTTCAGAATTGAGCTGAATGTTCTTTTATGCTCTGGGTGAACATTTTGATCGGGTAACTACAGTTAGACCTATTTTTGAATCATACAGCAGTTAATAACATGTGTATAGAGACTAAAGTCACATGCCTGCATAGAAAATTTGAAGTCTAAACTTGTATGGCATGCCCAGTGCAATAATGACTTAATGACTTCATGGCTTTGACATTATTAAGATAATCACTCAAATTCAAGTGGGCAGCATAAATAAATCAATGGACAGAATGGATTATTGGTACAAGCAGGAAGCCTGCTATCTTGGAATCTGTTCAGTGAGTCTGACCCATTGGAATTAGGAGACACTAAAATAATCCCCTGCATGCAGATACTCGAGGTTGGGTTAAGGACTGATCTAACAAAACCAGTGGAGTAATGTTTGGAGGAGATAAAGCTTCCCTGGGGAAACTGCAAAACTCAGTCAAGAGATGATCACTAAAGTACAAGGCACTTGGGAGCCACTCACGAGTCTAGAGGTTACTCGTTGAGGGCATGTAGAGATGTATGTTCCCTCTTCCTCGGGAGACATTCTCTGTTCTATGTTTTCCTGGCTTTATTTCAGCCATTGGCTTCTTGCACTTTTGTAGTGGAGGTCAACTTCCCTGAGTGTATCTCTTGCCCTATTTGAACCGGGTATATAACTGGTGCCCAATGAACAGCCATGAAGAGTAAATTAATAAATTACAGAGAATATTGTACAAAACCCATCAACTTGGCAAGATTAAGAAATCATACATTGCCAGGCATGGTGGCGCACGCCTTTAATCCCAGCTCTTGGGAGGCAGAGGTAGGAGGATCACCATGAGTTCAAGGCCACCCTGAGACTACACAGTGAATTCCAGGTCAGCCTGGTCTAGAGTGAGACCCTATCTCGAAAAACCAAAAAAAAAAAAAAAAAAAATCACACATTGGTTGAAGGAATGGGCATGAAGAAGAGTGTTTAAAGGGGTGGGTCTGAATGTGCCTGTGAGAAAGGCATGGAAATAATTTTGTGTATGGATGCATGTTCATATGGATGCAGGTGTGCATACACGTGTGTGCACATGCATATAGAGGCCAGAGGTCAATATGGGCTGTCTTTCTCAACAGCTCTCCAGTTTGTTTCTTTGAGAGAGGGTCTCTCATTGAACCTATAGCTCACGGATCCAGCTAGACAAGATAGCCAGCCCAAAACACCAGGGATCCTCATGTCTCCATATCCCCAGCACTGGGATTACAGACAAACCCCACCACACTTGGCTTTTACATGGGTGCTAGGGATCTGAACTCAGATCTTTATGCTTGGGTGGCAAGCCCTTTACCCACTGAACCATTTTCCCAGCCCCAAGACATGGAATTAATTTTGAGATGAAAATAAATCCTATGAAAATACCACACACTTGGGAAAAGTGAGATGGTAAGGCCACTCTCTTAAGAAAATAAGGAAACTCAAAATTTTAGAATTTTTCTTTTTACATTTGACTTACTTCAAGCCAACTAAAGCGACTGAAATTGAACAGGAAAGAAGACAATGAAACTTTTATATTGCTCATACAAACTGACCCCTATCATCAACTTTTTACCATCCAGATTTTTTCTTTTTTTTAAGCTAGATATTAAAAAGCCTGGCTAATGGAATATAAATATGGCTTGAAGCAAGCATTTAGAAAGTATTCAAGAAGCCACAAAGATATCTTGAGCTATAATTCCCAGGATCCCAAAGCAGAGCCCCCTCTCTCTAATAGACCCCTGACTTCACTTTTGCCCTTCTTAGAATTAATTCATAATGTACATTGCTGGGGTTTTAAATTCAAGTGTACCCAAGAAGAGTCTTTATTTTAAGATAGCTTTTTAAAAAAATCTAGTCTTCTATATCATAAACAAGGGCTGGTAAGATTACTATAAATTGTCTGCAAGAAAATACAAATTGCCAAGATAAAAACACCCGCCAGTCTGCCAGTCTCGAATTTCCTGTTTTGACATACTATATGCAGTAATTTGGTATCCACAATCTCTTATTAGAAAATGAATGTGCTATTTTTCTGAATGCTGCAATTACAATAATTGAATTTAAAATGGGGATTGAGTTTCTCTATTTGGAGGAAAAGAATAATTGTGTATTTCTGATTAAAATCTAGGGGATTGAAAAGAGGCTGTGGTAAATTCTAGCTTTAGCCTCCCCGAGTGACTCCTCGTGGGGCCAGAAAAGCAGTTAGCCAGAGAAAGGACAGATTCAGATGTGGAGAAATGGGCCAGAAGCTGGGCAGCAGGCTCTGTCTCTGGCCTCATTTGCTTGTCTCCTGGCCCTCAGTCACAACACCCCTGTGACAGAGGCAATCAGGGCACCGAGGCACCAGCACATTCTAAATGGTAGCCATGCTAGAGTTCCCCACTGTGTCAAAAATTAAGAGTTAGAATGCAAGGAAAACAAACATCTCTTTGTGTAGAAAATCCAGGTCTCTCTGTAGCCTGCCAACATTTCGGATTTTTTTTTTTTAATTTCTCTGCCCCAGAACTACTTTTTTTCTGGGAGTAACTAACACAGATGTGGAGAAAGGGGTCACGGATGCTATTGTCCACAGGGTTCCATCTGTTTTGTTTTACTAAAAACATTGTATGAATACCTCCCTTGGAGGTTCAGATCTAGGCAAGAAGGCGAGAGAGCTGTGGTGACTTTCTGATGCTTTGCTAGGTACTTTATTATTTTGCATATGTATGTGTGTAACTGTGCATATGAGTGCATGGGGATAAACACAAGTGTGTGGAGGGAGGTCAGAGGTGACACTGGATGTCTTGCTCGGTTATTCTCCATCTCATTCTTTGAGACAAGGTCTCTCACTGAACCCAGAGCTCAGGGATTGGGCTAACCTAGCTAGCCAGCGAGCCCTAGGGATCCTACTATCCCCTCTTCTCCAATGCTGGGGATTACAGGTATGTTCCACTTGAACCCTTCTTAACAAAGGTCAGGTAAAACTACACTGTGTGCCCATTTTCCTCATCTGTTCACCTGGTGATGTATGTCTAGGCTGGTTCTTTATGCTGGCTCTGCATACTGTTTTTATAAGTGGTGTTCCTGAGATATGAGTGATGTTGGTGAACTGCATATGTGAAAACACACAGTTTGCTGTTTCCATGCACATGTACAGTTTTTCAAAACCATCTCCAGGAACAAAACAGTAAGCACACCTCCCATCCTGGAAGTTTCTTTGTGATCCTTTGGATGTAGGAAAGGAAGATGGGTGGAACAAGTGGCTATTCTGCCTTTGTGTGTGTGTGTGTGTGTGTGTGTGTGTGTGTGTGTGTGTGTGTGTGTGGGCCAGAGGAAAATATCTTTTTGCTCACTGCCCTGTTCCTTTGAGGTAGACCCTCTCACTCAACCTAGAGCTATGGTTTTGCCATATTTTCAGTCAGCAAAACCCAGTGATTGTTTAAATCTCCACATCCCACAGGTCTAGGATTATAGACATGTTTGGCCACACTTAGCTGTTTACGTGGGTGCTGGGGAATTGAGCTCTGAGAGCCTCATACCTTTTGAGATGCTCATTCTTGCACAGCAAGTGCTCTTAATCACTAAGCCATCACTCTAGCACCACTGACCTGCAGTTTTGATATCTTCCTACATGTTTTTTAATGTTAGCGTTGAGTCTTCTGAAGCTGCTATCATGTACACATGCGAAGGACCATCCCTTCCCTTGGCCTTCTCATTCTGCTTCCTCTAGCCACTCATATGCTTCCTGTCACTATATATTATTTTGTGTTTCTACATAAATAACATAGTTAGTGTTGTTGTCCAGCTTCTGTCCTTCACTGATTGGTATTTTGAGCACTAATTAAACACGAGCCTCTTAACTGTAGACAGCTGCCTCGGCCTGGACAGGCTTTTCTGCCATTCCCCAGGAATAGGACCGATGAGTCAGTCTCACTTTATTTGTAGGCTTTATTATGTAATTTAGTAATCAATAAGCACTTCTATGGCAGAGGGCTTATTTTACCCCATAAATCCAAGGAGGCCAGAATGATATGAAGACATCGGTGTGTATGGGCTCTACAGCTCTGTACCACCACAAAAAGAGTGCAAGCAACAGACTTAAATCTGAGAAGGTTACTGAGCAGTGATGGCTCCTGGCTGGATGGCAGGCAGGCATCATAAAAGACTCAGGAAAGATCTACAGCAATATTGCTATAAACCAATGGTACTCTGAGAGCGAGAGACCCAAGCAGCAGCACAGGCACGCTGCTCCTCCACCCCGAAAGAATTATAAGCACTGGTTTGAGTGTGACAGGAAAAGACCTTCTCAAAAATCCAAAATATTCCTCTTGGTTTTTGTGAGTATGTCTGTGGTGTGTGTGCATGTGCATATGTGTGGACATACATGTATGTGTGTGTGTGTGTGAATGAGAGTGCATGTGAGGCCACAGTTGAATGCCAAGGGTCCTCCTGAGTTGCTCTCTACCTTACTCTGAGTCGGGTCTCCCAATGAACCTGGAGCTCACCGACTCACCTAGACTAGCTAGCCAGCTTGCCTAGGATCCAGCTGTCTCTGCCTTCCCAGTGCTGGGATTATAGGCATGGGAATTTGCATGGATCTGAACTTGGGCCCTCAGGCTTGCACATCAAGCACTTTAATGACTGAGCCATCACCCTAGCCCCCCAAATATTTCTTAACACAACAAATTAAAAGGCAGAGAACCAACAATGACTTCAGACTGCCTGCATAGAGAGGCATGCTCTGGTTTAGGAACAAGCTCTCCGTGATTGTGGCTCACAGTCCCAGGAGGCCCTTAATTCTCTCCTCTGCAACTCCTCGCCCTGGGCTGTGAGATAATTATCACTGGAGCATCTTTTCTCTGACTATCCCTCGGAGACTCATCTTTCCTTTCAAAAGCAAAGAGGTCAACTCATGGAAGAGGAAATATAAATGGCTAATAAACATATGAAAAAAAGTGTTCCACCTCAGTGGTAATCAAAGAAACACAGATTAAAAGGAGGTACACTTCTTTTCATCTGTGGCATCAAGGAGGAAAATAAAAATGTTGATATGCAATACTGGCAAAGCTGGGGTGAGGCAGAAACTGATACTTCTGTGGGATGTAGATTTTCTATTTGGAAACTAATTTTGCAATATGCATGGGGAGATGTATAACATTTGAGCATTTGGAGTTTTTATACAACTTAGTTCAGTTCTGCTCTTTCATGTATATATTCACACACACACATGAAGGAAAGAGGAGTAAAATAAGAATATATGATTTATTTTTAGCTAGAAGTGTTGGCACATGCCTATAATCCCACACTCAGGAGGCAGAGGCAGGAGGATCACAGAAAGTTTGAGGGTAGCCTGGTTTGCATGGTGAGTTCCAGGCCAATCGGGGCTACAAAAGGGGAGGTAGGGATGTAGTTCAGTTGGTAGTTGGCCTACAGTGCACAAAAGAGTAGGTTCCATTCCCAACATGGCACACACCAGGCATGGTTAAATATTTCTTTTTTAAAAAGGAAGAAAAAAAATTACATGAGAATTTAAGATTTCATTACTGAGTTAGGAAATAATCTGGTAATACATTATTTATGTGGCTACTGTCAGCATGTGCTAAGAACCAGGAAATGAACTTAAATATATTTTCCATATATTCCCATTTTTAACCTTACAGCACGCCCCCAGGCTTTATGCTGTAGGTCTTAGTGTTTCACAGGAAGAAGAAAGCTTAAAGACATGCAACTTGCCAAGAGTCCTTTCTGTAAGAGGGAGGTCCAGGCATTTAAACCCACATATTCTAAATCTCTGCAATAATATGAGGATTTCATAAACTTAAATGTCCCCAAATTAGGGAATAAAACATGATGATATAACAGTGTTGTATCTGTTTAAAAAAATAAAAAAGAAAAATTTCCTAATTTTTCTCAAATCTTGACATGATCACACTCATTGTGTTAAAAATCATAGAAATTTTGGATGAGTTCCCCACCCCTTCTCGGATATGTGTTGTTTTTTGAAGGCAATGAAATGGAGTGATATTATCTATCTCTCAAGGCGATAGGAAGAGACTATGAAAAAGTCTATGATCATTGTTCCTACCAGAATGCAAAAAGCAAGATGCATGCAAATTAGAATGCCAAGCACAGAAGCGAAAAGGCAGTGGAAAGAGACAACTGAAATGTCAACACTGTTGACTCTCATGTGAGAATTAGGATTTATTTTTATCTTTAAATTTTCTATAATTTGGGATATTAATTTAAATTTTTTTCTTTGCATGCAGTATGTGTGTGTGATAGAGATAGAGATAGATAGAGATAGCTAGATAGATAGAGAGAGAGAGATAATATATAGGCATACCAGGACCTAGATGCATGCACCACTTTGTGCATCTGGCTTATGTGACTGGGCTATCTCAGGTCCTTAGGCTTTGCAGGCAAGAGCCTTAACCACTAAGCAATCTTCCCAGCTCCTAATTTTAGATCTTTTAAAATAATTGCTACTCTTTGGTTAGAGAAGACAGAGATACATGCAGATACTATGACATATAAAAAGTATCACCCATATCATTGAGTCCCTGGGGTCCTGCTGGACACTGATCTCCAAAGGCCACATGACAAGGACATCAAGGTTCCACAGCAGATTTCTCTATTAACGAGTACCACTGGGGACGTTGATCTCTGTGGTACAGTGTGTCTAGGCCAAGGTGACCGCCATCCAGCTCATGAGTCAAAAACTTCTCATGAATTGGAATTCTGACGCCTAACAGAGAACTTGGGAAAGTCACTAACCTTTACAGAGGGTTAGTTTTCTCATCCCTCAAGTAGAAAGATAATAAGTAGCTTCTAGGTGTGTGTGACTTTTCAATGAGGGAATTAGCATACTGAATTAATGCACAGTGCCTGACCACAGTAAACACCCAATACATGTTGCCATCAACACCACTATTACTCAGCATTGTTTCTTTTGTCCTAGGAGATGGTGGTGTGTGAGGGAGCTATGAAGTTGCAGTGGCAGATCTCATGGATCAGAAGCAGGCTTTATGATTCTCCCTTGCAATGCAAATTGTTTAAAAAAATTGAAAAGAGGAGAGAGAAATTTCCTGGGAGGCCCCAATGATCTTTGGCCTTCGAGGAGCTTGTCTTAAAGGGACAGAGCTGGTCTGACAAGAGTAGTTAAGAGTCTTGTAGTTCAGGAAGGTGGGCATGTGGGCAAATGGCCTCTGAAGCGTGCCTGGCATGCCCTTGAAGATGGAAGAGAGGCAGATGGTCTGAATGAGAAGCCCAGGGCTCCAGGCCCTCCATGGGACACATAGAATAGCCAGTCAACCTCCATCTGACAACACTACCCCCTAGGCTGAACAGCTCGCTTTCCCCAGTTCAGAGAAATGCACAGAAGGCAGCCCATGCAGAGCTCCGGTTGGGGAACCAGCTCTGTGCAAAGCCCCAAACCACGCTCTGCTGTGCCTTGGAAGAGGGACATGTAAGTAACGGTTTGCAAGCTGCCAAGAGCGTGGGTTTCACAGCGAGCATAGCTGAGCTCACGCCTGTCACCGTAAGACGACAAGTGAGCTCTCCACATCGCTCTCTCCTTCTAGATCTTAAAGGGTTACGCCTGGAAATTGCCTCGCTGTGCTTCTGGGACAGTATGAAGGATGACTGCCATTGCCACGGTCAGCTATGACAGCACCAATTTGACGTGCTGCCATCAAGGGCCTTCTAAGAGCTGAGCGCCCTGATGGTTTTGTGATGCGTATAGTCACATTGCAAAATGGTTTTCCTCTCCCGCTGCCTCTGCCTCCATCTGCTGCTGGGCTAAAGGCACAGCCGGCTGCCTGCCTGTCACAGCATGTATTAAAATTAGCTGGGGAGGAGGCACTCAGTTGTGCTAATTACATTTTAATCATTGGCAATGTGTTGGCAAATCAAGTCTTGATTGCCATCTCAGAGTCTGTCTCCCTCCAGCAGAGTGGAGGGGCTGTCTGCATTTGGCGGGGCCTGCTGAGCGGTCTCCTTTCACGGAAGATAGACTGGGGGCCCCCGCTGGCCCACCACTGACACCGCTTTGGCACATTATTAAAAAGCCACAAGACTTGTTTCAAATCATCCCTGTGTGAGATCCGTTCATTCTCACTTCCCTGGGCATTCCAACAACTTGGTACTTTTTAACTATAGCTTTAGTCTCCTGTACCTCGCAGTGTGCCTGTGTGTCAGAGACAGTGGCAACGGGGACAGGAGGCTACAATCAGGTCTTCCAGTACCTGGGAGCCAAGAAGGGGGCCTGTTAGCACAAGGACTGTCCCTTGGGAGTCGACTGTGACCAACTACAGCAGGCACTGCCTCCTCGAAAGGGCTGTGGCAGCAGCTGGCATGAGGCTATAAGGGAGAGGCTGTGTTCTGTGGACTATTGGGTCCATGGGGCTGAAAATCTGTTTCTCCCAGAGTTGAAAGGGATAGGGAGTTAAAATCTATACTCCAGGAAGCAGAGAGACCTGAAGAAGGCCTCCTTTTAAGCACTGCTTGCTTTTTCTGCCCACTGCCATTGACTATAGGTTACATTTCTATGTCTGAGAGGGAAATCTGGATGCACACGTCCATGGTGGCACACACAAAAACCCTACAATAATAGGAAGGATCTGAACTAGGACACAAGGGTTTGGAGAAGGACAGGAGGGGACAGCTGTTCTTGCACAGCATAAGGCTTCCCCAACATGCATGCCAAATATGAGGGCAAGGTGGGCATCAGAGGGGTCTGCAAAGAGTAAGGAACAACTTCCTAGTCAGGGCTGGGTGAAGACTGTTGCTCTGGATGGGCTTAAAGGAGAGTGTGGCTATCTGTTAAAATCCACATTAGACTAAGAGGCTAAAGATGGTTTGACCCACCCACACCAGGTGCGCTTCTCTCTTTAGTTTTGACAGAACTGCACTCTAGATGTTTCTCGACCCAACAGAAGAAAAGCAAAGGTGGCCATGAGATCTTGGACTTGTCATTACATTAAGATAACCCTTCAAGTAGAGGCCCTCAAACACTCAATGATGCATTATTTCAGAGCCAGTGGCCTGAGATGCTATACTCCAGGCCTGACATGGCCACTGCCCTCTTGACCTCTGATCAGCTGTGGTTACTGAAGGAGACATGGATAATACTGGGCCCATTAATGTTCCAACATGGAGAAGGAGGGATGAACAAGGCCTTGACCATCCAGTTAAAGGTTGGCAGGGGACAGGGCTCATGAGACATTTTCTTCAGTGGTGTAGCAGCTCCTAAGTTGCCCATGCTCATTTAAGTAACTCCCCATCCATGTTCTCATAAGCAACCCTAATTAAACTCACTGGTTCACCAAGCTAGATTTAGGTGGGGATGATGTTTGGTTTGTTGTTGGTGCTCTATCTGGGTGATTCTGTTCATTTCCTCAGAAATAGCCCACACAACAGCCAGCAAAA
This sequence comes from Zapus hudsonius, assembly GCA_004024765.1. NCBI lineage: Eukaryota > Metazoa > Chordata > Mammalia > Rodentia > Dipodidae > Zapus > Zapus hudsonius. The sequence goes on from PVHP010000734.1 coordinate 81,635, forward strand.
TGAAAAGACCATATGGACTTTTCTTATTTGAGTCAATAACTTTATATCATCTAGTCTGCAATCTTGTGGGAAAATCAAATCTTAGCAAGTTAAATGATATCATCCTAATATACACCTGAACACTGTTTTAAATTCTGCAAGTACTTGTGTGTATGTTGGAGAAGAAATGGCTTACTCTGTGTGTGTGTGTGGGGGGGGATATGCAGCCTTGCTGTTGCAGTCACAGTACCACAGTGCCAAAGGAGAATTCTTTTTTCCCAGAGCAATGAAGCCCAGCTATACTGGGAGACTCGGCGACACTTACACTAATCTCTGGAGATGATAGGCCAGGAAGCTTGCTAACTAAATTCAAAACTGGCCTGAGCCCTGGAGTTTCTCCTTGGCACAATCAGGCTATGCATCTTCTCCTAGAGGCTTCTCTGCAATCTAAACCTGAGACAGCAGTGGGACCTTGGGAAACGCAGGGCTTACAGAGTGTGTATCAGGTACCACGGTTCACTGTCCTTCAGGCCCTTCTTCCTCTCTCTCCTGGGTAGTGAGTAGAAGTCTCTCTCTGCTCCTTACCTTTGGGTCTTAATTGTCTCCCTGCTCCCTGCTAAACCTCCCTCCTGAGGATGATGCCTGCCAGATAAATACAGGCTTAGTGTGTCTGGAAAACATCTAGTTTTCCAGTTTGTGACCAATGTACAAACATAGACTTGGTTGTATCCATGTGAAAAAAAATCCCAATTCTGGGGCTCAGTGTGTAAAACACTTGCTGTTCTGGCATAAGAACCAGAGTTCAGATCCCCAGAGCACACATAAAAACCTGTATGGCAAAGCATGTCTGTAATCTCAGTGTGAGGGAGATGGAGACAGGAGAATTCCTCAGGACTAGCTGGCTAACTTGTTTATCCCAGTTGGTGAACACCAGGTTCTGTGAGAGACCCTGTCTCAAAAAGTAAGGTGGGGCTGGAGAGATGGCTCATCCATTAAAGTGCTTGCCTGCAAAATCTAACCACCCAGGGCTGGAGAGATGGCTCAGCGGGCAAGGCACTTGCCTCCAGTGCCTAAGGCCCCGGGTTCAATTCTCCAGGACTCACATAAGCCAGACCCACAAGGTGGTGGCCCTGGTTCTCTCTCTCTCTCTCTCTCTCTCTCTCTCTCTCTCTCTCTCTCTCTCTCTCTCCCTCTCTGTTTGAAAATAAATAAATAAAATATTAAAAAAATCTAACCACCCAGCTTCAATTTCCCAGCACACATGTGAAGCCAGATGCACAAAGTAGAGCAAGCATCTGGAGTTCATTTGCAGTAGCTAAAGGTCCTCGTGTGCCCATTTCTCCTTCTCTCTGTCTGTCTGTCTGTCTGTCTGTCTCTATTCTCTCTACTGGTAAATGAATAAATACAAATTTTTTTAAAAAAGTAAGGTAGACAGCAGTTGAGGAAGACACACATATGTTGACTGATAGCTTACACATGCACTTGCACGCACATGTGCATCCATACACATACAAACATACATCACACACATAAACAACACACACACACACACACACACACACACACACACACACTCCCAATTCTGTCAGGCACACTGTTGATTAGGCCTAATAGGAGAGGCCACTAATTGTGTTCATTATTACCCAAGTTCTGCTGGCATTTTTTGATTACAATGTCTTTTTTTATTTGGTCTTTGCAAAAGCATCAAAAACAATTCAATACCTCTGGACCCATTGCTCCACATAATGGGGCCCAGCAAAGTTAGTGTTAGGGGATGTTGGAGAAAGAGGAGGGAATATGGGCTGACAGCCTTCTAGATGTCAGGAGAAATCCTATATGCCCTGCCTTGCTATTTAACCCTACAAGGGAAATATAATGATTTTCTTATTAACAAACATCAAAAATTTCAGAAAGGTTATACAGCAGGGGATGTGGGAGAGCATGACCAAGCACCCCATGTTCTCCTTACTTCAAAAGCATTGTGTAAGAGGCTAGGGGAATTGGATAAGATCACATGCTGTGCAAGCATGAAGACCTAAGTTCGATCCTAGGATCCACATAAAAGCTAGGCATGGTTGTGCATGCCTGGAATGTGAGCACTGACAGGGACCAAGAGAACAGGATTGTGGTGCTGGCTGCTCTGCTCCACCAGTCTTACTGAAGCACAGCACTCCAGATTCAGTGAGTCACTCCATCTCAGGGGAGAGAGATAGAGGAGGGCCCCTGATGTCTTCCTCTGGCCTCTGCACATGTGTAATGGGGCACATGCATCGATATACACATGTACATACACAACACACACCAAAAAAGCACTGTGTAAAAAGTTTTCAAAGAAAATATACACAGGTAATGTTAGGAAAGAATAAAAGAGAGGTGTGCAAAAGACTAGAGGACATGGTAGGTCTGTGCCCAACAAAGGGGTATCATGTGACCTACAGTAAACTTAGGGTTCTTCAGAACAAAAGGAAGAAACAATGACATTCCTGTTATCTTTTCTGGCTTTCTCTATTTTCACTTAGGAGCCAGTGCCTATGTGAATATTATTTAAGTAAAAACAAAACAACAACAACAACAACAAACATGTCCAGGAGTTGCTGATGTCAGAATCTGATTTTCAATTGGATTAGTGTTTAAACTTCTTTTAAAATTAAATAGATAATTTATAAAGGGTATTATAAATGGAGGGTTGACCAATATTTATGGTCCTGACCCCCCACTATGTCATTCCACTATCTTCAGTAGGATAATGTATGAAAAACAGTACATGTTCCCAGTTTATGCATTTTATATAATGTCCTAGCTCAAATCCAAGGATGAGGTAACTCTGATTGAATAGTTGTCTTTTTCTTAAATTAGGCTTTTCTCTCCCATTAAAGGCTGATCAAAATATAGTAGCTCCTCATGCTACCAGTAACCATTTCCTCCAATCAATAATGCCCCATACCTACATCTCTTGGGAAAGACATCATGGGAATGTGCAGCTACATACATGTACCACCCTGCTCGTACACACTGTGGGAGGGAGAAATCCTGTGGATCTTGTACATAAAAATATTCACCAACTGATGTCTTTCTATGAACTGCTAGTCTATATTCTTATCATATCCACACATTTATTGACCAAAGTTGAATCATTTTCCTGACTTACAAGGGCCTAAACACACACACACACACATATTAATGAGACAAGTGTACATTGTAAGCCTCACTTCTACATGCATATACTAACATCCTTTCATAAACAAAGGATCGACCTTCCACTAGAGTTTTAAGGGCCAATGCAGAGTGATAGATGGTTATACTTAGTGATAAATCTTTCCCACACTGGAGACATTTTCTCTCGTACCTTCATTACAATACATACAATACAAAGCAACTCCATAAGGTGGTTAGACTGTTATCCAGGGTGAAATTTTAGGAGCAATGCATACCACTGCTTTCAAATCTGTCCTTCCTATGACATACCATTAGGAATTCTTACATCACTGTCAGAACCAGCCTGGATGGATGTCTAACACCTCATATTGCTGCCAACATCTTTTTTTGTGTGTGTGAAAGACATGCATGCATGTGTATATGCATGTTGGTGCATGTGTGTATATGGAAGACAGAAGTAAATGTTTTCGAGACAATCTTACTGTACCCAGGTCTTACAATTTGGCTAGACTAGCTAGCCAATTTACCCCAAAAATTATCCTGTCTCTACCTTCCCAGAGCTGGGATTAAAGCTATGTGCTGTCACCCCTGGCTGTTATATGGATGATGGACTGAATTCAGGTCCTCACCATTGTGCATAAGCTCTTTACCCATAGAACCATCTTTCTAGCCCCTACAAGCCTGGTTTTGAGAATCATTTGGAGACAACACATAGCCCTCCTTTGTTAGAGGGATTGTAATTGCTTCTTCTTACCATGATGTCTTTGAAGGCCTGTGTTTAAATTGGAAGCCCACAGATCACAGACAATGCCTGATTGTTATGAGTAGAGGTAAGGGTGTGAGGAAGATGCCCCTGAACAATCTCCACTGCACACAGCTCACAACTCACTTCTTTCTTTGGTCCCTAGGTGGGCACCGGCCTGAGTATTTCACTCATTATCAGGTGTAAGCAGCTTCCTCTAGGCTGCGGAGGGAGGCAAGTAACTTACAGCTGCTCTCTATACACACACAGGGGATGCTATCATTGACCAAACCTGCACACTCCTGATGTACCAGGTGCTGTCAGCACTAGACAGGTGATAAGTAAGAATTGCTATTTCAAAGGGTTCAGTGGGTTCCTCCCTGTCCTTTCTACCTTCCTCCATTCCTTATTTCTTACCCCTTCCCAGGAGAGTGCAAGACTGAGGTTTTCCTCCCTTCCTGATGGTCTGCCCTGTGGTTTCTGCTCAATATCCCATGCTCATTCCAGTCTTTGGGTTCTTCCCGAGCCCACAATATGAATCACCTAAGCTGGCCCTTCAGTGAACACCACACTTGCACCTTCCATCCCAATGCTGACAATCAGAAAAAGCGGTAGAAGTTCTAAGTAAGCCATGTTTTATTTTCTGGCCTCTACCTTATTTATATTTTAAAGATTCCATCTTTCTCATTAGGAAACAACTATAAAGCATCCACTGGCTGCTGATAAACATTCACATAAATTATGCTTGTGTGCCTGTGTGTGATTTATGTGTGGGTGGTGCACATGTGCCAGAGGTCAGAGGACAACCTCAGTGTCAGACTCTGCCTTCCATCTGTGTGAGACAGGGTCTCCTGGCAGCCACTGCTAGCTGGCCCACAAGCTTCCAGGGACTGTCACCACCTCCCATGTGGCAGGGAGGTGTGCTAGGATTGCAGATGCTTGTGACACTGTGTCTAGCTTTACAAGCGTTCTGGCAGGCACTCTATCCACTCAACCATCTCCCCAGACCCACAATCACATTTCTATGTGATCTGCACGGACGCACACAGGTACAGTATGCAACACAGATTTGGCATTTCAATACATCACTTTTATTTGAAGGCAGCACTTAGATCTTTTTCTTTAAACTTTCTTTTTGTATTTTTATTTCAATAACTTAAAATTTTTCTTATTTTAATGTGTGTGTGCAGGTGCACAGGTGTGCACATGAGTGTGGAGGACAGAAGATAGCCTCAGATGTCATTTCTTAGGAACACTGTCCACTATTTTTTCTTTTTTTTGGATACAAGAGATCTCATTGAACCTGAAACTCACCAATTAGGCTAGAATGGTCTGCTTGTAAGCCCCAGGACCCTCCCACCTCCACCTCTCCAGTACCGAGATTACAGGTGTGTGCCACCACAACTGGCATTTTACAAAGCTCTGGGGATTCACACTCAGGTCCTCATGCTTGCAGCGAGTTCACCACTTTACCCACTAAGCTTTCTCCCCAGTTCAAGATCTTTATTATCCAAGTGACTATAATTCCTCATCTATTCTTGGTCTCTCATCTCTCTCTCTAAAGACTGGGCATCACGCTGAATCCCAGGCTGGCCTGGAACTCACTATTCCAGCCTTGTGCTTCTCCTGACTCAGCCTCCCAAGTGCGGAATTACAAGCTTTCACCACCACACACTACTTGTTATGCTATTTTTTTTAAAGGGACACAACAAGGATGGTGCTTCCCTTTGCCTGGCCAAGTGGCAGGTCATGAACTCAAAACACATCAGCTGCAAAAAGGGACTTGGGAAAGCAGAGGTGGGGAGCATGTAATTAAAGGTAATTCACACAGGTTTGTCTATGCTGCATTTGTTGAAGCAGAGAGAAAAACACTATCTGATTAATAGTCTGAAATCCTCCAATTCTGACAACATTCTGGCAAAATCTACTGCTAAACCTACTTCTATCTTATATTACTACTCAGTAGCTACTGACTGTATCCAGCCCACAATTCCAGCTCTGTTCTATTTAATACTGTGGCTATGGCTGACTTTAATCAGTATGTGAATTTTCCAGAACTTAACTGATACTTGGCCAGCTCCATTTTTTTGGCATATGCATGAAGTCTTTGATGTCCATAAGGAGAATGACAACTTAACAAATCAGTAGCTTTTGGGTACTTATGGAAAGGTTGAGAAAAGACCAGCTGCTTCCTCTATTGGAGGTGATGCATGGTTAATTTCTTTATTTTAGCATACTGTACACAGATGCGGCTGGGTTGTTAATTTTGCTCTGTTACCAAGAGCTACAAGGTATCAGCTATCAGCTTATTTGTTTGAAATTCTCCCTGGAACACATCAGAATTCTAATTGTTTCCTGAATGACTGCGGCAGAAGACGAACTGATGTCACTGGAAAATGCCCAGGGTCTCTGCTGACTGCAACCTGCCTCACAGACACTGATTTCCAATTGATACAGATGAGGCCAGAGAGGATGCCCGTGTGGACCCACTCTGTGAGCCCAGCAGCTCAGCGGTGGCTAAGAGAAAGGCTGGGAGAGACCAAACCATTTCTTTCCAACGACTCATCAAGTTCATTGTTCTCCTCGACAGATGTAACCGGCAGGGCCCAGAAACAGATGGTGCCACGGGGCAGCTATCTGTTCCGTACTCCGGGGTTGGGCTCTGCAAGATGGGGAAAGAGGCTCATGTGTGCAGGCGGGTGGGACAGGGGTACTTTCCCCAGCAGCAGGTGAAATCCATTTGTCACATCAGCTCCAACTGTGTTCTCACCACTCAAGTTAATAACTGAAACCAATGAGGCAGGAGGATGCCTCTAGCTTCCCATGTCCGTGGGAGGAGAGAAGGGAGGAGGGAGGTGGGGGGTCAGAAAAGCACGGGGAGTCTTGGCAGAGAAGGCAGAGGGATGAAAACAGACTGGGCTTGCGTGGCTGTAGATGCTGTGCTCGTTTTGTATTTCTCTTTCAAAACAATGGCAGGAGGGCATAGAAGCATGTTTTCTCGCAAATACCTTCACAGGGGGGAACTACTCTCAGGCTACTACCACCACCACCACCACTGAAATCCTCATCCCAGGGCCTGGGGAGATGGCTCAGTGGTTAAAGGTGCTGCTTTTGAACCTGCTGGCCCAAGTTTGACTCCTTAGCAACCACATAAAGCCAGATGCAAAGTGGTGCACACTCTGTGATATCAATGAACCTATGGTGATGGGGGATGGAGCCAGGAGGATCCGAAGCTCACAGGTCAGCTATACTGGTATACACAGGAGGCAAAGTGGCAAAAACAAAATAACAACAAGGGAGACTCTACCTCAAGAAGAATGGAGGGAGAGGACAAACACCTTAAGGTTGTCTTCAGACCTCCTCACATGTGCCATGGCAGCCTGTACGCATACATATCATACACATATCACATACATTCAGGTAAACACACATGCACACACACACAAATAAATAAATAAAAATAAATTACTCTGATTTTCCCTTTCTCTCCCCAAAAACTTATAGAAGAAAACCAAGTGCGTTTTCTTTCTGGGATTTTCACCCTCTCAGCAAGCGCACGTCAGCAGCCTCTACGTGAACACATGCATGGGTGATAAATGTCCATCCCCTCTGACTCTGAGCACTGTCAAGGTAGAGCACAAGAAGAGGAAGAGGATTTTTATGAGCAGGCCTTCAGCTTCCAGGATCCCACCTTCATAAAGAAGAGTTTTTTTAGTCCATTCTGTCTATTTATTTTGTGTAGAGAAATCAAGGGCAATAAACCATGAAGAAATTCACTCTATCTTATTCCATCTCACACTTTGGTCAACCCCGCTTTATGGAGTATGGGAATGAATGTTTAATATCATGCCACAAACGCTTTCGTCTTCTATCATATGCTGAGACTCTATCAATCTGATAACACTTGGGAGTTCTGAGAGATACTCAGCACCAGAGAAAACAGCTTTAAAGTTTAGTCATTCTGATGGAATGTAAAAGCTTGTATCAGTGACAGGTTGACAGAGAAGGCTGTTTGCCTTTCCAATTCACAGACTTCCACGTATGAACGCCATGAAACATGTCAGGGCTTTCTCCGAGTCTATGAAGACAGAGCTGGCATCTGGTCCCAGTGGGAAGCCCATCTAACCAATAATACTATAAAATTCCATGATTCTGAATTCTGACTGACATACACCAGGGTAGGGAGGAGGTGTTTACGATATTTTATAGAACAACATAAATTGCCTGTCTTAACACATAAATATAGTTTTATGGTATACATTGCTACCTGAGGCATCTTCCCTCTCTCCCTTTCTCTCTGTTGGAAAAAAAAAAGCAATCTATTTGTGTTAACCACAGAAGTCTCTAATTTCCTGCCATAGGTAAGGGGGAGTCTACATTTACATTCTTTTTGAACTACATGTTTTTCTTGACTCCTTCAGGAGGCTGTTGGCATCCAGGGTGAGCATTCCCACTGATTCCAAGCTTAATCTAGACTTCATAAGGTAGTGGGAGCTACTGTCCCAATATCTAACCATGTTGACACCATCTAAGTCCTACTGAGTTTTGGTAGAGGCAAAGAGAGAAGGTTGTGAAGCCCCTTTTAGCAGTGTGAGTTCAGTGGTTTCTTTTCTTGGTGCATTGCCTTAGTAGAAAGAAGATGAATCTCATCACCTTGACAATATACAATAATGAGAAGTAGGAATGAATACATGTGCTTTTCTGTTATTGTTTTTGATTTTGCAGTGCTGGGGATCCAAACTAGAGCAGTGACTACACTCAGAAAGTGCTCTTTAAATTAGCCACACTCCCAGCCACTCACTGGGGATTCTAGACAGGTGCTCTACCACTGAGCCACACCCTAGCCCCTCACTGGGGGATTCTAGGCAGGAGCTCTACCACTGAGCCACACCCCAGCCCCTCACAACTTTTAATGGACATTCCAAAGGCTAAAGAGGGACTCTATTTACTTTCCACAAGATCAGAGCCCTGCAGTGAGGCACAGGTGTCCCAATAACCTCTGCTCTATATGCTGATCTACAGATTTTTATAAAACCTTCAAAAGCTAGGACTAGATCCTGATTTGAAAAGGAAATGTAATACCCTTCTGAATTCATTAACTATCCCTGGAAATCCAGGCTGGATAGAGGAAATGGGAGTGACACAGCACAAAGCAAACACAACGACTCTTCCCTATGGAAACACAAGCTTGTTTATCACCTGGAAGCTAGGGTGAGGTAGCAGGAATAAAGGCCAGATATGGGAGAAGTCAGGAAATGAAGGCAATTGAATGAGAAGTCAGCAACCTTGACTGGTAGTGTTCTCTGGACAAGGACAAAATGATACAAAAGAAAGAAGATAAACCCTCCAATGGAGTGTTTCAATCACACATTCTCCATGGGGTGGGCAGAAACCCCAGAGGGACAAAAAATTGTTCTTGAGAGTGACAAAAATCATATATAGCTATGCCTGTGGCCTTCAAATTTCAAGACTATACAATATTGCAGTAATTTTTTTTATGGTAGTGGGGTGTGATTTAAAAAAATGTATAAAGATTCCTTGGAGAGGGTATAATGGAAAAAAGGTGATAAGCTCTGTTTTAAGTACATGAAAAACATCTTGTCCAATGCTGGGAAGATGGCTCAGTAGGTAAAAGTGCTTGCTTCATGTGGTGGTTTGGTTCAGGTGTGCCCCTTAAGCATATGTGCTCTGAATGCTTGATCCACAGCTGATGAAAATTTTGGAATTGGAACCTAGTTGGAGATGTGTTGTTGGGGGTAGGCTTATGGGTGTTATAGCCAGCTTCCCCTTGCCAGTGTTTGGCACACTCTCCTGATGCTATTGTCCACCTGATGTTGTTGTCCACCTGATGTTGACCAGGAGGTGATGTCCAGCCTTTGTGATGCCATCATTTCCCCTGCCATCATGGAGCTTCCCTTCGAGTCTGTAAGTCAAAATAAACCCTTTCCTCCCACAAGCTGTTTCTGGTTGGATGTTTGTCACAGTAAGAAAAAGTTGATTGCAACAGTGAAATTGGTACTGAGGAGAGGGATCATTGCTGCTAGAACCCTGAGTCTGTGGCCTTAGCCTTTTGGAACTGCTTTGCAGGAGGAATGTGGAAGGATTTGAAAACTCAGCCCAAGAGATGCCTTGCAGTGGTGTAAGTACAGCTTGATGGATTCAGACCTGAATCCAGTGAAAACTGTGAACTGTGAGGTTTGGCTTACAAGGGTGAGAGAGAAATTTGTCCTGACTGGTCTAAAAGCAGTTTGTGTGAGAGGCTTGCTGCCTTTAGCCTGCTTGTGTCCTGAGAACTTGAATAGGGTTGAAATGTGTAGAAATGGACTGGTGTGAGCAGATGGATATGGCACAGAAAGAAATGAAATCTTTGGGCAGAAATTGTTGCCTATTCAGCTGCAATTGCTTGAGAGATTATAACCATTGAGATTGGGCCAGGCGATCTGCATTGGAACAGCCCAAAGAATGCGAACTCTTTGAAGTAAGGGGCCTGAATGCTGAAAGAGGTTTCCTACTCTTCAAAGTCAGCTTTATTCCCTCCTAGATTCCTCCCACCTGATACTATGGAGTATAACAAATGCAGGCAAGAGGGTCATTGGCTTTGCAACATGGTTTTGTTTTTTGGAAGTGGCCATAGACAGTGTGAAGCAAGCTTGCTGGATTACCTGCAGAGAGGACCATTGGTGCCATAAGGATGAACCATGGGTTGCAGTGGAGACCCAGTGGAGATGCCAGGATGTCTGCCAAGGAGAGCTGCCAGCACTGGATGGAGTTTTCCTAGGACTATGAATGGCCTGGCTGGAGAGGCAGAATGGGAACTCCAGAGACTTGTCATTGTTGGACTTGGAGTTACAGAATTTGATGTTTGCCTTGTTTTAAAACATGTATTGGTTTAATCTTTGTTATACCCAATGCTATTTTTCGCAGTGTGAATATTTATTTTATGCCATTTTTTTGGTATTACAGCTCAGTTAAAAGACCTTGAATTGTGGCAATGTTTGAACATCATTGGGATTGATAAAAACCATAGGGACGGGCTGGAGAGATTGCTCTGTGGTTAAGGCACTTGCCTCCAGTGCCTAAGGCTGCTGGTTCAATTCCCCAGTACCCACATAAGCCAGACCCACAAGGTGGTGGCCCTGTTGCCTTCTCTCTCTCTCTCTCTCTCTGCTTAAAGATGAATAAATAAATATTTTTTAAAAACCATAAGGACTTTTAAAGTTGGACTGGATGAATTGTATTTTATATAATGTATAGTTATCAGTTTGAGGGCCAGGGATGAATGTGGTGATTTGATTCAGGAGTCCCTCATAAGTTTAAGTATTCTTATTGCTTGATCCACAGCTGATGGCAATTTTGGAATTGGAACCAAGTTGAATATGTATTTTTGGGTATAGGCTTATGGGTTGTTATAGCTAGATTCCCCTTGTCAGTGTTTGGCACACTCTCCTGATGCTGTTGTCCACCTGATGTTGGTCAGGTGATGCTACCATTCTTCCTGCCATCATGGAGCTTCCCCTAAGTCTGGAAGCCAAAATAAACCCTTTTCTCCACAAACTGCTTTTGGTTATTGCATCAGCAATGAGGTAAACTGCAACACCTCAAAAGTATGATGACCTGAGTTCAGAACCCTGGAATCCATGTAAAGCTGGACACAGTACTACATGTTTGCAATCCTGGTACAACTGTGGTGAAATGGGAAGCAGAGATAGGAGAATTCCCCCAGAAGTTGGGGGGCCAGCTAGCCTGGCCTATGCAGGGGTAAATAACAAGAAACCCTTCCTCACACAAGTTGAAAGGTGAAGACTGATACCCTAGGCTGGCTTCTGACCTCTACAATGCTCTGTGGCACATGCATGCACACATTATAACACATAATGATTTAGAAATAAAAATATATAAATCAATTTCATCTTTATGCTTATAGACCATTTTTTGATGACTTTTTATGAAATGACTAGCTAAAAAGGAAAGAAATGAATAATTTGCTGGACTTATAATGTGACTAGTTTTACCTGTTCATGCAAAATATGACAGATATTTATTTCTTCTTCCTCACAATTCATCGAGCTAGGTTTTCTCATCAGTATCTTATATGTGAGAGAACCAAGATTCACAGTGCATATATATTCTGATTGCTAGTAAGTAAAGAAGGCAGGACTTTTAGGTCTAAACTCCCATGAGATCCAGTCACCTGTACAATACACCTTTCGCTCACTCTAAGGTGGGAAGTGGGTGACAGGGACAATGGATGTGTTGGTTTTCATTGACTGTTAACTTGACAGGACCTAGATACACCTGTAGGGATTATCTAGATTAAGTTAAGTGAAGCAGGAAGACCCACCTTAACTGTGGGCAGCAGCATTCCATGGGTGGAGAAATCATGCTGAACACTGGTATTTATCACTTACTGACTCCTGGGCTGAATATAAGCAGCTCTACTTCCTGCTCCCGTCTATATGCCTTTCCTGCCACGATGGACTGAAACTTGGAACTGTAAGCCACAATAAATCCTTACTCCCTTAACTAACTTTTGTCAGGTATTTTTGCCTCAGTAATAAGAAGATAACTAACACAATAGATTTTGCACTTGAGTCTTATATAGTGTGGTGGTTTGAATGTAAATTTGTCTCACATAGGCTCATGTGTTTGAATTCTTGATCCCCAGTTGGTGGCGCTGTTTGGGAAGTTGGGGAAACCATTAGGCTGTACAGTGGAGCCTTGCTGGAGGAAGTTTGTCACTGGGAGTGAGAGTTGAGGTGGATGAATTCAGCCCTTTTTGGTGCTCTTACAGCTTTTCTGCTTCCTTCATGCTGATGTGGCAATGTGACACCAGCTATCTGCCCCTGTTCTGCTTTCCCCTTGAAATTGTATGCTGAACTAAACCCTAACCCTTTCCTCCATACACTGAGGAAGTAACTGATATAACAGTGTTCTAAAACACAGGCTGAGGGAGATTAAGGAGAGGTAAGATATGCAGAAGACATTCAAAGTCTCTTTTTTTTTTCTAAACCTCTATTCAGAAAAAAAAAAAAAAACAACTTCCAACTTCTATTCATGCCAAGTTTTCCCGTCTGATTCTTGCTTCTTGTTTTCGAACCTGGGTGTGAATTATTCTAAGCATTTGCCCAAATTACTTCTTCAAGAATCAGGCCAGACATCTGAGCTCTTTGGTCTCCTTCCAAAACCCTCTCTAAATACAAATGTCAATCCGAAAGGACTGCAGTTTCTACTGAAGTCCAACAGGACCCAAAGTGTCCTGCATACAAACACAGCTATATTAAGTTTTGAACCAAAACATCCTGCCAAAAGTTCCTCTCTTATGCTCTTGTGGCTCTTCTGGATTTCATCTTTAGAGAATCCCCCCCCCCAGGAAAGCAAAAGAGATGTCCTCATACCACCTTCCTGACAACTTCTTTCCTTTTCTTAATTGCTTTCTGCATGTGGTGTGGCACCCACTCGAGTATGGTGGCCAGACTAGAACATCAGGTGTCCCACTCACTTCTCTGCTGCCAAATCTTACTTTGATAGAGACTCTCTTCATCGATTCTGGATTGTGTCATTACAGTTTGTGTGACTCTAATGGTTCTTGGGTCTCTAGTCCCCTGCAGGACTAGGGTTAGAGGCTTGTGACCATTTCTTTTCTTGAGGAAGTAGGAAGAAGAGATTGGATGGGGGCAGGGGGTGGTGGCTCTGAGACTCCAGCATTAGGGTGGCTTGGGGGTATTTTCTACACTTGGGGATGTTTCCTGGGAGGCAGACCCCTGGCCATGGGGGTGGCAGGTGACAACAGACATCTGAGAATGTGATGAGGGGAAGGGCTTGCTGTATTCCAGTTTGCATCAGCACAAAGTACCGGGAAATTGCACTGTATTAGTACATGAGTATTACATGCAAGTTCATGTGTGTGCATGTATCTGAGTGTGTGTACACACATATGCATGTGTGTGGGTGGAGGTCAGAGGACAAACCTCAGGGACTGTTCACATTTTTGTTTTGAAACAGGGTCTCACATTGGCCTGGAACTCACCAATTAGACTGGCTGGTCAGTGATCCTACTATCTCTTGCCTCTGAGGTATGGGATTACAAGCATGAGTCACCACATGGGGCTTTTTTAAAAACATGGGTTTGGGGGCTCAAACTCAGGTCCTCGTGCTTGTAGGCATGTATGTATTTTATGCACTGTATGCACTTTACCAAATGAGTATGGTATTTAAATTAGCAGCCCACACTGACTTAAGGTGCCAGATGGATCAGAGGAGCCATTGGACACAATCCCAGGTGTTAATGTGACTGCCTACCTATGTCTTTGCCTGGGATGGGGATGGCAAGAAGTGAGAGAATGCTGTTTCCAAATGCTTCGAAAGCCCTCCCATCTTCCTATTCATGTTGTTATTCCCACATCCCACTAAGGCAATGTTCCAGTAATTCCACAGTTTATGAGCAGGTGGGCTCAATAAAAGATAGTTTGTGTGGTGGGAAGATAGCTGGATAAAGGACTCACCATGCAAGCATGAGAACCTGTGTTTGGTTTCCCAGAACTCATTTAAAGCCAGATGCTGTAGCAGGTGTCTGGAAGACCAGTGTGTTTATAGCAAGATGGGAGGAGGATCCAGGAGAATTTCCTGAAGCATATGGGCCTGCTAGCCTGTTGTTATTCACAGGAGTGAACAACAGAGAGACTCTACTTGACATAGAAGGCAAGAATCAACATCTGAGATTGTCCTTTGACCTCTGTATATGTACTGTGGTATGCATGTGTCTGGCACACACACTCACAAACACACACAAGTCTGATTGCAAATAAAGGGTTACAGGTCATAAAGTCACTCAAAAAGTCCTACTCAGCTTATAAGTGCCCTGAAGGATGGAACTTACTAACAATGCTATTTCAATGACACTTGAGTTTCATCTAGCTACATTATCTTCATGGGAAAAATACTCGAGATCCAAAGAGAGATGCTGTCTAGGGGCACCCAGGGGAAAGCAAGAGTTTCTGTGATGATAGGGGACAACCTTCGTTGTTATTATTACAGGCACCAGCTTGGGAAATCAGCAAGATCCCTAGCACAATGGTGACTTCGTATACAATTTCCAAAGCACTTGCCCATCAATGTCACCATCATTACAACAGAAGAATGAAACTTAAGAGAGGTTAAGTGAAATGCCCCAGTTCACATTGGTGAAGAAGTGGCAGATTAGAGTCTAACACAGGCTTTATCCTGAGTGATTTTTATGTTGCTTTTCTGGCTACCTTCCACAGGTCTGAACAGAAAGTTCAATTTCCTTCCTGCTAATTAACCCATGAGGCTCTAGAAACTTGGACTCCCCTTTCTACCTCTTTCCTTCCCTCTTCCTTCTCTTCACCCTCTCCCCTTCTCTCTTTTTTTCCTCCTCCTCCTTCCCCTTCTCTCTTTCTCATTGAGCCCAGGCTGGACGTGCGCTCACTGTGAAACCAAGGGTGATCTTTAACTTTCTGATCTTTCTGCCTCTACCTCCCAAGTGCTGAGATGACAGTCATATACTTCCTCACCCGGTTTATGAATGCAGGGAAAGGAACCCAGAGCTTTGTGCATGCTAAGCAAGCCCCTCTACAAACAAGTAAACTCCCAGCCCAACTTGGTCATTTCTTGATGCTTCAGTTTCCTGATGGGGATAAGTGAGGTGACTTCTGAGGCTGCCCCAGGAGAAAATATAAAATTTGTCATATGTAAGCTCTTTCTACAGGAAACTGTGTCTCAGTGTCAGCTTCCAGGACACCTTCTGAGACAGAGGACCCAATTCTATCTGAGCAGCTGTGAGTCACACTACGTTGAGGAGTGGCTGACCTTTGTGATGCCCCTCAAGGATCAGTGTTTCAAGGCATCCTAAATCACACCAGAATATGCCTTTACTTCCTAAATTGGTACAAAAGTCTTCCTTTATATCTGGGCACTGAATTTCCTTCCTTTCAGTTAAGATGTGCCAATTGCCGGGCACCCTGGAGGATGCCTCCAAAATGCAACATCCTATTTTCACAGCGTGGCATCATAAAATACAGACAGAATGTTTGAAACTTTGAGGGGAGCAAGGACCCCAAAGTACTATAATGATATTTAATACCTTCTATTTGGCTGTGCTGGGCCAAATATGTGTGTGTAAGGGTTGTGAGCTGATCAGAAATCCGAGAAGGGAGGGAGGATAAGAAGCACAAACCTGTCAGTCTACAGACTATCTTGCTGAAAGACAGCCTGGAATTTTGAGAGAAGTAGTTTACATATGCGCTCCTGTTCAGTATCAAGCCCTTCATGTCAATGTATTATATCCACTTGGGGACAGAATTGCTAAGTGAATGTACATGTGTCAGAATGCTGTTGTCCTGCTTGCAGAACCTTCTGGAACTTGAGACATGCCTTGGCCTTGAAGCATAGCAGCCTATTCCTACCTCTGTGTCCTGCCCTTTGACTCTTCCCCCTTGTGTGATTGTGTGGATGGTGGAGGCTTTCTTCCTGGTTCCTCTGCCATTCCTTTTCCTTCTTTTCCAGGACTGTCATGTGATGACCTTTCTAACTTATCTCCATTATGGCTGAGCTCTGCTTCAGTGGTGAGTCTCATTCTTGTGTCTAGAGAGTCACTGCAAAGCCTGCCGTCCTTTCTTTTTATGCACATGCATGTTTGTTTATGCATGGGTGCACACATGTGTGCATGTGGAGGCCATAAATCATAGCTTTGGAGTCTTCCTCAATTGCTCTTCACCTTATTTTTTAAAACACTCTCCCACTGAACCCAGAGCTCACCAAGTTAGTCAGTAAGCCCCAGAGATCCGCTTGTCTCTGCCTCCTCAGTGCTGAGATTATTTTACAATTTATGTGGGTGTCCAGGATCTGAACTCAGGTCATCCCACTTGTGCAGTAAACACTTTACTATGGAGCCACTCCCTAGCCCCCTACCTGCCTTTCAAACAGAACTTATCCCATCCATTCTTTATTTCCTATAATTTCCTGGGGCACCAAATTAGTAGTTTTAAACAGGCAATCACTTGGAAAAGTTTTCCCCACCAAACTACACATGCATGCATTCCCAGGAGGTGCCCATTTGCCCCTCTCTGCCATTCCCCAGCGAGCCTTGGGGAGGGAAATAGGTGCAGGTGAGCCTAGAGGGGAGCAGATGTGTGCATTCTGAATAAGGTCCCCCGGGGGTATGACTTTCTTCCTCTTCACCTTGGAGGACTGCTTCTCTAAACCTTGACATTATTTGTGAATTCCCATCTCCCCCCTGCATTCCTCATCAAATTGGTTCCCCCAGTCCTTGCTGACTGCTTCTCAAAAAATACCTCCCATATCTGATTCTCCCTTGCACTCCCTCAGCCCCCAACCTCATTATCTCCTGCCGGGGTTGCTGTTGCAATTGGTAGCTGGCAGGTCTCAGAACCTGCAGGCTCTCTCGGCTCCAATCCATCTTGCACACGGCTGCCAGATTAACCTCCTAAAGCAGCAGTTTCCCAATGCTGGCATGCGTTAGAATCGCCCGGGAGCTTGTTAAAAATACAGATGCCTTGACCCTGGCCTAAAGATTAGGATTGTGTGGGGGTGGGTGGGGCCTAAGGTGCAAGAGGTTTCTAACAAGCTCCCAGGTGATTCTGATGCAGGTAAGGCTCTGGCATAGATAGCTCTTGTCATGGAGGTCCCCTTTAAAGAGTCTCCCCTCCTGGGGAGGGTGGGGAGGGGATGAGGTGACAGACAGGGCCCAACCATTCCCCAATGCTTGGGGCAGTCACACACACATCACTCTTTTGATTCTGAAGTCATTAAGCACTGGTAATCATGGAAATACTCCTCAATGAAGCAACATGGTCAGGTGACATTCTGCTTGTGTTGAAGACAGAACAGCTGGTCTCTGGGACCACTCAAAAGGCATCCTGGAAGCCAGAGAGCAAGCCTTTATTTATATAGTCACATTAATCAAAGACAGATACAGGATCCCTCTATCTCCTGTCTTTATCAGTAGGATGCCTTACTAACTAATGAAGAGTCTAATCCCAATTACCCAATCTCACAATGGGCAAAGACAGCTGACACGGAAAGACTGTAGTTCAAGCTTGGAAGACAGGAGATTTAAGTTTACATCTCAAAGCTTTGGGATATATATACACACACATTGCATGTGTATGTGTGTGGGCATGCATGCACATGTCTGTGTATGTGTGGAGGCCAGAAGTCAATGCGGGCTATGTTCCTCAGTTGTTTTCCACCTTACTTTTTGAGACAGGGTCTCTATCTGAACCAAGAACTCCATGACTCAGCTCAAGTAGTTCAACAGTGAACCCTAGACATTCTCCTGTCTCCTTCCCAGTGCTGGGATTACAGGCACACACTGATGCACCTGGTTTATACATGGGTGGGGGATCCAAACTCAGGCCCTCATGCTTATGCAGCAGACACTTTACCAACTCCCTGAGTCATCTCCCCAGCCTCTTGACCTTTTATTAACCTAAGATCTAAGCAAATTTGGGCTGACTTAACCCTCCCTGAACCTAATTTTCTTCTCTGACAGATGAGATTACATTTTCCTTATAAGGACTGGGAATGATTACATGAAAGGGGCTAGAGTTCAAGTGTGGATGCACAGGAGATGTTCACTTATTAGTACTTTATTTGTGTTTGTAGTGTGTGTGCATGTGACCACATATGTGTCTGTCTACATGTACAACCCAGAGATCGAATGTGGGTATGTTTAATTGCTTCCCACCATATATTTTGAGACAGAGTCTCTTGTAGAACCCGGAGTTCACTGATTTGCCTAGAAAAGCTAGCTAGTAAGTTCCCAGAATCCTTCTGTCTCTGCTTTCCCATTTCGGGGTTGCAGGTATGTACTGTTGTGTCTGGCATTTTTACATGGGTTCTGGGTATCCGGACTCAGGCCCTCATACTTGTTCATCAAGCATTTTATTCTAGGGGCCAACTCTTAGTGATCAGCAGAACACTGCATGGCAATGCTTCCAACACCTTGGGCTACGTCAGAACTGTCTCCATACTTTGTCCCGATATCCGTGCCACCTTCCCCACCAGAGCAGCCAGGCTTTCCTTTGTCACCAAGAATCTCTGATCTAATAGGCTGTGAGGTTTCTTAAATCCCTTAGAACTTAATAGAGATAATCTTCATCCCCTAATGTCTACTGAGACCAATCCTTCCATGGACATTGAGGGCTATGGTAGGCAAAACATAAATGAACAGGTGCTGTGTATCAGGCCTGGGTGGTTCCCTTTGCCTGTGGACAGCCTGGAACACTTGGCTGCATGTCTCAGTTTTGTGACAGTGCATAACCTTTTGTGCTTAAGCTTTTTTATGTATACAATGGGGGTTACTTCACAGGAATGACACCAGACCTTGCACAGCCTGGGACTTATAGTCCACACAACAGAATAATTATTATTAATGTGAATATAATACAACAAAGGGAAAG
>PVHP010000734.1:101051-130307 GCA_004024765.1 Zapus hudsonius
TGTGTGTGTGTGTGTGTGTGTGTGTGTGTGTGTGTGTGTGTGTGTGTGTGTGTGTGTGTGTGTGTGTGTGTGTGTGTGTGTGTGTGTGTGTGTGTGTGTGTGTGTGTGTGTGTGTGTGTGTGGTGAGCTCTCCAGGGAACAGAAAAGAGCCATCAGTTCAAAACAACAAGTAGAACCTGAGGGACACAGGTATCAAGCAGTAATGAGTAACGAGGCTATTGTGCAGCAGCTTTAAGAGAGGCAGCTGTGGAAGCCAGGATGAATAGAACAAGCTTGCAACCCTTGCTTTTTTTCCTTGCTGAAAGGATGTCAAGGGGAATGAAGAAAATGCTTCAAGCAGTTGCTTGCCATAAGGTATCCAGGGCTCACCCCGTGTTTGCTTTTGATAAAGAGACAGCCCGGGTGCAAGGAGAGAGGGAGAAATGAAAGAAGAAGAGACAAATTGGATGCTCAACAAGCAGGCTTTCAAAGGAGACAGGTATGAAAGGTTGAAATCAAGGCGTGGGCTCCATGTTGCAGAAACCAAATTCTTTCCAAAGTAGAATGTAGCCTTTGCATGCTCAGACATGGGAGGCATATGAGGGCCAGGAAAGACGAAAGAACCACCCAGAGCCCTTTTATGACCAGTGTCATAGAGGAAGGAGACCTTTTTCTAACATGGCCTGCTAGGGACAATAAAGTACACAGGAAATTGTGTGCACGGCTTCTTTGCTTCAGAAAACCTACTCCCAAGCCAGGCTACTTCCTGAGACCCTAGAAGGTTCCAGTGAAATGCTGTGTGCAAACTTCAGGACAAATCAGCCTATGGGGCAGATGAACCCCAAGGCAGGACTGTGCTAGTCAGCTGCTCTCAGAGGACTGAGGATTAGCAGAACATTCTGTGTGTGAGCAGGGCAGCATGCATCTGTAATCCCAGCACTGGGAAAACAGAAGAATTCCTGGAGCTAGGCTAACTGGTGAGCTCCAGACCAGTGAGAAACCCTTTCTCAAAAAAGTAGAGTTAAGGCTGGAGAGATGGCTCAGTGGTTAAGGCACTTGCCTCCAGTGCCTAAGGCCCCGGGTTCAATTCTCCAGGACCCACATAAGCCAGACTCACAAGGTGGTAGCCCTGGTGTGCTCTCTCTCTCTCTCTCTCTCTCTCTCTCTCTCTCTCTCTACATCTCTGCTTGAAAATGAATAAACAAAATATTATAAAAACCTTTAAAAAAAGTAGAGTTATTGAGGAAGATATATGACATTGATCTCCAGTCTCCACCTGCACACAAGTGAATGCACACACATACAAATTCATGCACACTGCACATACATACCCAAGAGCATGTATGTGTGCATGTGCACATGTGTGAACACGCATACAAACACACAAACCATAGGAAACTAAAAACTTTCCAAGGTGGAACATGTTGGAGAGGTGAATGGCTTCTAGAGAGGCATGGAAACACCAGGCACCATCACACAATGGTGGGATGTGAAGGCAGGAGCATTACCAATGGCAGACCGAGGCTTATCTTAAGGGCCTGCTATAGTTAGCGGGCGGAGGCAGGCCGAGTATGCATCGGTTGGTTTTCAAAATATGTTATTTACAATACGCAGCAGATGTTCTTTGAATTCTAATGTGAAAATACAGGCTTTTTATTTTTCACTGACAGACTAAAAAGTGCACTTAATGCAATAATCTTGCAAATCCAAACATTACCTCACAGTTTGGAAAATACAATGTTGAGGCATTAGTCCCATTACTCAGTATTTTCAACACTCACCAGATAAATATGGTACGCCGAGACTTCCTGGTAACGACCTTCTATTTTTTGCGAGGAGAAACACAGCAAGACTTCCCAGAAGCCTCAATTAAATCTGGAAAATGTTTCTAAGATATTCTTAAGCACAACATGGGCAACACACTGAAATGTTTCAGGAGATTGCTGCTCTGGGATGAGTTTCTGCTGTCATTCATACTTTTTTCACACACACACACACACACACACACACACATATATATATATATATATAGAGAGAGAGAGAGAGAGAGAGAAAGAGAGAGAGAGAGAGAGAGAGAGAGAGAGAGAAAGAGAGAGGGAGAGGGCTGGGAGATGGCTCAGTGGGTATAGCACTTGCTGTGTGAGCATGAAGACCCGAATTTGGAAGCCCAGCACCCATGTAAACGATGGGCATGGTAGAGGGGTCTTGTGAGTCCAGAGCTGGGGAGGCAGAGGAAAAAAGGAGATTCTGGCTAGTGAGTCTAGCCAAATCAGCAAGTTCTAGGTTTGTGCTCAGTAAATAAGGTGGAAAGAGATTGAGACACCTGACATAGACCTCTGGCCTCCACCTGTACATGTACACGTGCACCTCCTCACACATGCATTAACACACATACATAAAAAGTATGAACACTATGAATATATGCAAAAAAGAAAATAAATGAATAAAATGGTATGCCTTCCATGAGCTGAAGGAACACAGAAAAGGGCAGGTGGTAGTTCTGGCCCTCAGGATGGCTCTACCACTGAACCATCCCCTCACCCATGCTCCCAGACCTTCAGCACATGCTTTACTGAGCCTTTCATGGGATTCTGATATATGCCAAAGTCCAAGAACCACTGCACTTTGTATAATATAAATTGCCTGGGACTTCTATCCAGGAATCGTGCAATTAAGTAACTTGGTCTCAATGTGTTGAGAAGTTTTAGGTGTGCAGGGGGAGAAGAGGAACACTGAGCTGCCATGAACTTCTGAATCAATCTACAAAACAAGGAAACAGCACGTGTCCTCTTTCTCCCCCTCTGAGATACGAAGAAACATCTAAAATATGCATGTCCCTCTCTGTGGTGTCCTTGATGGGTTTGACAAAATTCTCTTCATCTGCAGGCATTGAAGCCTTGATGACCAATTATAGTCTTTCAACACTGCACCAGTATTTTTTTTCTTTTTGCATTGAAATGTTACTGTGAAATAGAAGATGAAGTCTCTCACTGGTAACAGCCAAACCTACAAAGTGGCTTCTTTATGATGAATTCATGAAAAAATTTAATGTTATGAGAAGAGGAGGGTATTTACAGTGTGTGAGCTTAGCAAAGTCGAGCTGTGTGAGCCAAAGTATGACTTCGTTTGGCTTCCAAGGAACATGGCACACAAAATGCTTTTACAAAAAAAGGCAGATTTGGTTCTGAGTTCAGTGAAATATCACACGTTCCAATTGGCTTTTTTTTTAGGCACTTGCCTTTTTGGGCATTTCCCCATTTGAAAGGAAATGTTTTGGGGTCACCTACCCCCTTCAGCCAGAATGAGAGAATGTGATTCTGAGGGAGGGCTGGGCTGGCTACCATTTCCAGAAAACCAGACTGGAGCTGCCAGGCTGAGCCAGCGCCATGTGATAACAGACCTTGTGAAATGGCCTGAAAACTCCTCCTTTTCAGTTCTGGTGTCTTAGCTATTAAAGGACTCAGTAAAAATACCTCATCCTCCCCTTTTCATGTGTGGGTGGGTTTGGTGTGCATGCCTAAAAAACCAGAGGTCATTGTTTAGTGTCTTCTATTACATTCAATCTTACTTGTTTTGAGACAGGGTCTCTTATGGAACCTGAAGATCATCAATTATGCTTAGACCAGCTAGCAAGCAAACCCCAGGAAAACCCTGTCTCCATTTCTCAAGTTCTGATTCTGGCATTACAGGCTCCTGCTGCTATGCCTGGGGATCAGGTCCTTATGCTTGCATGGCAAGCACTTTACCCTCTGAGCTACCTCCTCAGCCTCCCAATATGCCTTTTGATATCTCCGTCTGGAGGACAGGTATTCCCATGATAGTCAAAAAGAGTAGCCAGCACAAGGAAGGGTCTCCATTGAGTCAAAAATCTGGGTGCTGAACTACCTTGTGGCTACATTTGACTAAGATTAAATTCTAGAGCAGGACAGAAATCAACACTCACATTACTGAACTTTAAAAGGAATCTCAGTGCTGTGGAATTAGAGGTGATCTTGGTCAACTCAAATGTCATGAAAAGTTCTTTTTATTAAGATGTCCTCTACCTTACTGGCCAAGTTGCTACCTGAGCGCCAAGGTGGGTGTCACCATCTTGGGATAGACATTGATAAGTTTTAAAATACACTTTCTAATAGAGTTTGAATTTGCTTATACATGCTCTCTTCTCTGAGGAAATAAACACTAAAAAACAACAACAACAAGATTTCATTTTTTCCATATGATAGCTCTTCATATATGTAAAGGTCACCAGCATGTCTCTTTGTCTAAGTTCTGTTATCACCCAGCAACACCATGTAGGTTAAGATCTCAAAACTCCTTAGAACATACAGTCCTCATTAGGAACAGCATGTTAGCATGACTTTCTCCTTCTGTTTATATGGCCACAGAGGATCAGGCAAGATGTGAAAGGAGTATGTAATGGTGGAACACATGCAGTGTGTAAGGATGTACACACTGGCTCAGCAGAAAGAGGACCAAGGCAGGTTCTTGGCCACCCTTCCATGTCCCCGTCACCCTCCTTGCTGGTACTGACTAAAAGTAACACTAGTTCAGAACCTAGAGACAGCTGTCTTGACATGACATTGACCTAAAGCCTGCCACTCACCAAGGTTGGATTTTTACAACTTCTGTACTTTTTAGAAGTTAAAAAAATTCATTCATGGGGCTGGGGAGATGATGGCTTAGTGACTCAGAGCACTGGCTATACAAGCATGAGGGCCTGAGAGGGACTGATTTACCCTTGGGGTTTATTTTCCAGCATACACATAAACGGCTGGGCTGGGCTGGGCATGGTCATACAATCCTATAACCCAGTCCTGTGGGGAACGGAGAATGTAGACTCTCTGGAGGTTACTGGGGGGGGGGCTAGTCTGACAAAACAAACAAACAAACAAATAAAAACAAAAACAAAAAACAACACAGCAGCTCCAGGTTCAGTGAGAGACTCTATCTCAAGAAAATATGTGAATGAGTGATATCAGAGGGTACCCGATCTTGTCCTCTGCCCTTTGGATTCATTCACATGGGGTACATGCATCTGCATATACCACCCCATACATACTACACACACACACACACACACACACACACACACACACACACACACATTCTTTCTCTTTGTCTCTCTCTGTCACTCAAGAAATATGTATCCAGAATATATTACTACATTAAGACACTCTGCCAGGTGTTATGGGAGCTTGTGGCAATGAAAAACCAGCTCTACATTGGGGGTTACATGGGACAAGCATATCAATAAATGAAACAGAAGATAAAGTGCACAAAGTCCTTTTCCAGATTTTTACACACACACACACACACACACACCATGACATTCTGGAATTCCAAAGAAGACAGAAAGGCTATTTTAAAAAGCTCTCATGGAAGTCAAGGAAGAAATAGAGGACATCATTTTCAAGAAAAGAGGCAGGATCAGCAAGGGCTCAGAACCGAGAAGTTGTGGAGGTAAAACAGAATGGTCATAAGAACAAGACAATATGGACAGAATGGAACACAAAGCTGAAAAGATTCCAATTGTAGGAAGTCTTATAACTCAGTTAAGATTAGAAGGGCTTGAGGGATCTGAACAGTTGTTGCCCAGGGAAGTGACAGATATATACTGGAGGAGGAGTGTGACCTGGCAGTACTGTATAAAATGGAATAGGAAACAGAGAACTGTGCCTGGTGACACTCCAGATGAGAGGAGTGAAGTCTTGGATCTGGACAGACATGATGGATGGAGAGCCACAGCTGAGATGGGATGTGAGAGCTATTGCATACACGAGAGCTGTCATCTTTGGCAACCACAGAGGTGATAGATATCCAATTCTCAACGTGGGTCACACGGTGGCAGGAACTCAGAGAGACAGAAAACCTGCCAGGGTATGAGTTCTGTTTTAAGCAATGAGTCTAAGTTGCTGGCAGGACATGGAAGTGACGAAGATATAATGTTGGAAGGTATCCACACAGTTAGGGGCCATATGGTGTTAGGAGACTGGGGAGGGAGAAAATAGAGACAAAAAAAAAAGAAGTGGGCATCCATGTTTAGGAAGTCAGTGTGTATAGTAGTCAAAGGCAGAAGGAGCAAAGTGGAATGTCACAGAGGTCAAAGGAAAATGTGGATTTATTTTGTAGTGTGTGTATATGTTGATGTGGGTATACCTGCCGCAGTGCATTATGGTGGTCGGAGGATAATTTTCTGGTTTTGATCCTTGCCTTCCATTTCTTTTGAACCAGGGTTTTGTGTTCACTGCTTCACATGTCAAGCTAGCTATCCTGGAGTGAGATGTAGATGGAGCAAAGAAAATGATGAAAGCCAGGTTCCAGAGGAAAAGTAAGGAAAGACACAGAGGTCACAAATGAAGGAAGAGGGGGCTGGAGAGATGGCTCAGCACTTGCATGTAAACCCAGTAGCCATGTAAGGCCAGATGCACAAAGTGGCACATGCATCTGGAGTTTGTTTGCAATGGCTGGAGGCCCTGATATACTCATTCTCTCTCTCTCTCTCTCTCTCTCTCTCTCTCTCTCTCTCTGTGATTGCAAATAAATAAATTCAATTTTTAAAAGAAAAGGGGGAAATATTGGATAAAGCTGAGAGGAAGAGGAATTGTATGATTATTTTTATCCTGTAGGAACGTGGGTGGGTGATAGAGTTAGTGAACTGGCAAGATGAGAGTTAGGCATGGCACGGACAAGGAGAGAGGAGTTATGTTATACAAGGATAAATTAGACAGAAGGAAAGCTTTTCTGACCACAAAATGCCTCAAACTCAGAGGCCCTCACTGGACCATGACCCATTTTTCTTTAGAGACATTTAAAAATATTTAACCGGACTCATATCGAGTCCGCTTAAGGCTAAGAGTACAGAACAGTCAAGTACAAGGAGACTGGCAGGTTCTAGGGGTCGGATGGATGGGACTCGCAAGCCTAGGCTAGTTCATTAGAAAAATCAAAAAGAGGAACAAAGAGAAACGGAGAGGCTGTTTGCTTGTCACTGAAGGAAATGTGCTGGAATGAAATAACAGTGACAGTTACACAAGTTGTTGAATGTTTGAATGCGTCAAAACCCAACAAACTGTGTGCCTGAAGAGAATGAAACTTATGGTATGTGAGTCATACTTCAACAAAGCTATTTTTTAAGAAAACAGATTCAGAGGTAGAACTTAAGGGTATGGGCATGTACTGAACACAGAATGGACTTTCCATGCCTGAAATCTTCTTAGTTTTATATCTTGTAAGAAGCTTTGTGGCTCCTCAGAGCATGTATCCATCCATCCATCCAAGACCTCACGAGGTTTTAAAAAGATGGCCGGTGAAGGCAGGTTGGAGGGCTCAGTTGCTGTGCAGTGCTGAGTTCCTTGATACTTTGTTCTAACCAGTGCTGAATATAGCTGGCTTAGAGAATATTGCAAAGTACAAAATCCCGTGCTCCACTGCATGTCTCGCAACCTTGAATATCCAAGGATAGAAGACCAAAGTCAGTCTTTCGGTGGAATGTTCCTGGTCAGAACAGGGGCTCACGTGGTGCCTGGTGAACTGGTTGCTGAACACTGCACAGGTGTGATGAAGCCCATGTCTCCCACATTGATGGCTTTGAACCAGGCATTCGAAGCACATTTCTCTAAGTGCTGACTGTTAATACCTCACACTCCTCATAGGTGTCTCCATTGTCCTCCACATAAGTCCCAGGTTTTATGAGGAAATTATCTTCCTTACTTTATTTTTTAACTCCTGGCTATATACATGCCATGCAAACACTCTATTACTGAGTCATGCCTCCAGTCCCTCACTCCAGATTGTAGCCAAGTGCTTTACCACTGAGCCAGACCCATAACCCCTCACTTGTGGACTTTAGGCAAGCATTCTATCACTGAGCTGTGACTCGAGTCCCTCGCTGGGATGCTAGGTAAGTGCTCTACACTAAGTTATAACCCCAGCCTTTATTTTACCTCTAATTTTAAGACCAGGTCTCCCTAACTTAACCAAGATGGGTGTGAACTAACTCTCTATAGTGCAACCAGGCCTTGAACTTGCAATCCTCCTACTTGGATTTCCCCAGTCTCAAGGATAATAGATTTGCACCATTATGCCTAGCTTATATTCTCTATTATATTATTATATTCTCTAATGTGCTGTAAGGAAACCATTTCTGTTGTAGCAAGAGAAGATATATTATGCATATTGGGCCACGCAGACACGGGTGGTGGTGTGTGTTCGAATGGCCAATAAATAGTACACTACCTGCCAGCCTGTTGTAATTGAATTGGCAGGACATAGTGAAACATAAGTGCCATAATTTCTTAGAAATCAAGAAGATAAAGCAAGGATTCCACAATGGCTGTTCTCTTGGGAACATTGACATTCCTTCTTTTCTATCACAGAGACAGCACCTGGCTAAGCACAGAGAACCCCCAGGTGCCTGTCCTTGAGGAAGAGACACTTAGTGAACAAGCAGAGAGCCACAGAAGATGCCTTGGCAGGAGGTAATGTTTGTGATGTTTGTATAGGGTAGAGATATGGGAATGTAAGCTGTGCCACATGATGAAAAGTTACCATGACGATGAACTCACTGACGAGAACCTGTGAAGGATGCCCTTTCATCAGCCTACTCCAAGGAACTCTGGGAAAGCATGTTTTTCTGGAACCAATGTGGTGCAAAACTGTAGCCACTGCACTCCCCAAGGTGCTACCAGTTCTGGGGCCTCTTTCCCATAGGGATGATGGCAGGTTACAGGTTGGAGCTCCTTCACATTTGGTTCAGGGACTTTGCTTGTGGATTTGTTATATTTTTTGTTGCTATGACCAAGGATCTGACAAGAAGCAACTTACAGAAGGATAGATTTATCTTGGCTTGTGGTTTAAAGGGATACAGTCCATCTCAGCAGGAGAGTCATATTAGGGGACTATGAAACTACTTGCTCATACCTCAGAGGATCAGGTAGCAGAGAGAGAGAGAGAGAGAGAGAGAGAGAGAGAGAGAGAGAGAGAGAGAGAGAGAGAGAGAGAGAGATGAGTTCTGATATTCAGCTCACTTTCTCCTTTTTTATTTAGTCTGGACCCCCAGCCCAATGAATGGTGCCACCCACATTCAGGATGGGTCTTCTTCCCTTAGTTAAACCTTTCTGGATAGATAGAGCCTTATAGACATACTCTGCGGTGTGTCTCTCCTAAGTGATTATAAATCTAGCCAAGTTAGTGATGAAGATTAACCATCAGGTCTAGCGTGTATCCTCTTATTAGATCCCATTGTGACAATCAAGATTGCTCCTCCTCAGGAATAAAGACCCCAGGGCTTCTGCCCTGAGGTTTCCCTATTATCCAATGACACACAAGCTTTCATTTCTCTGGAGCTCACATGACTAGCCAAGGATGGAAGCTCTAACATTATCCACTGACCATCTCAGGAATGCTTCTCCCTAGCTGTGCAGAGAACCAAGGCATAAAGAGAAGAGCTTAAAATTGAAGGCCTCATTGCCTGTCCAG
The DNA here is from genome assembly GCA_004024765.1 of Zapus hudsonius. Lineage (NCBI taxonomy): Eukaryota > Metazoa > Chordata > Mammalia > Rodentia > Dipodidae > Zapus > Zapus hudsonius. The sequence goes on from PVHP010000734.1 coordinate 110,508, forward strand.
ACAAGTTCTGGGCACAGCCCACACCTACACAGATGCCTGCAGAAGAACTGGGATGACAGTAATCTTTGTGTTGCATGACAAGAATGGTATTTTTGCTGTAGGCCCAGCTTATGTTAAGACAACAGAAGGAGTGGCCTGTCACCCAGAATTACTTCTCAGATCCCAATTATATGTTTCAAAAATATCACCTATTAAGTCCCAAACACTTTGTTTGCTGGCTGCAGCCCTACAAATAGGTTACCATGGATTTACGCTGGCATAATGGGCCTGAGTGATGTATGTTCCCTGTCACTGCTGAAACAACAGGCAGGCGTTGGAGCGGGCCCACCTGCCAAGCAATATGTTCTCAGTCCCTCAGGCAGAGCACCGCTCTGCTAGGCTAAGAAAACGTCCCCCTGCTGAGCAAATGGCAGAGCCACGGAACATGAGCAACTTTGCATGTGTGCACAAGGATGCTGGCAGGCTCCCTGCAGGAGTGGTGGGGAGGGGTGACAGGGATGTTCCTGTCAAACTTCCCATCACAGTGACATCAAATAAGCAATCTCAGTGGTCCCTTCCTTCTTTTCCTTTCCTTCATTCTATCCTTTCCTCTCTTTCTCCCTCTCTCCTTTTTCTTCCATCCCTCTCTCTTCTTCCTTTCCTCTGTCCCTTCCTCCAACCCCCACCCACGAACCAGCATACACTGCCCAATCACACTCAACATGAGCACATGTAGCTGGAAGTTGGCCAGGAGTGACCAATGGTCTGGGGCCTGGGTAAGGGAATGTTCGAGATGGTGTAGAGATGGCTCCTTAGTGTGGGGAGGGGTTCTGTCAGAGTCCAAAGGTACTGTATGAGGCAGATCCACCTCGTGGAGGAAGCTGAGATCAACTGGGCTCTCCTCTTTGACATCTCTGAGAGCTCCCTGACACCCTGACGATGCTTGTCACATGGGATGTCCCTGGACAGAGATGCAGCCTCATTCTTCTCTCAGAAAAGCAGACGTTCTGTCAAGCATAGGAGCTGGAATTTTGGCTGGGAATGCTCTGGCTAATTAGTGATCACAGGAGCTCTGCTGTGAAGATCACCTCAGAGGTGCAGAGCAGTCTGCTAGAGGCTCCTAGGGGAGTGGGGTAGCTCTGCAGAGTCCTCTTGAGAAGCAATGAAGGCCTCTCTACAGGCAACAGGGCCCAAGGGGGATCGAAGTAGTCATGAAAAATGACAGGATGCCTTCTTATTCAATAGCCAATCCCCTTGAACCTCTAGAGATCACCAGGCATTTTTTGAGGTTCCGAACCACGCAGTGCGTCACAATGAGGGACTAAGAAACTGGCTACTCTACCACAGCCAGGCTAAGCCCATGGAAGCCAGCACACAGTAACTTCTTCCCTGCTTCATTCAATGAAGGAGTAATGCCCCCAACCAAGGACAAGAACAAAAGGCAGAGCTCAATAATGAGATAGCTACAATTCATAGCTTAGTTTTCTATCGATTAACACTAAAGATAGACCAGGATATACCAACAAGGGACAAATAAACACAAACAGAATTTTATGTCATTTGTAGGAAAATATACAGACTTCACAAATGTTTAGAACTACACAAAGATGATCTAAGTTAATACCAGGAATGGATAGCTCTGGGTGACGGGGCTTCAACCAGCTGCTACTTGTATTACACTTCTGCATACTTTTAATTATTTTCTTTTCATTTGCATCTGTTTTTGAAAAATCCATCCAGCTATTTAAATAAACCAGTAAGAAGGGCCTATGGATATGGCTCAATTAGTAAAATGCTTGCTGCGTTCAGACCCCCAGTACCTATGTAAAAGCTGGGTGTGGCTGCATGGTCCTATCATCCCAGCACTGGAGAAGCAGAGAAAGGAGGCTCCCTGAGGCTCACTGGCTAGCTAGTCTACTGAACTAGTGAGCTCCAAGTTCAGTGATTATGGAAGACTCCTGGTGTAGACATTGGGTGTCCACATGCATTAATGTGTACATAGACCCATACACGTGCATACCACACACACATACATGTGAAAAACAAGAAAATAGTAAAAGGATCATGAGAAAGTGATACAGGAAAAGGCAAGTTTACCGTTAGCTTTTTTTTTTTAACCGTTAGCTTTTTGTTGCTTGCACAAAGCAGCTGACCAGAAGCAGCTTATGGGAAAAAAAGGATTTATTTTGGCTTATAGACTTGAGGGGAAACTCCATGATGGCAAGGAAAAACATAGCATGAACAGAGGCTGGACATCACCTCCTGGCCGACATAGGTGGATAATAGCAGCAAGAGAGTGGGTCAAACTAGCCCTGGCAAGCTAGTTTGCCAATGCTAATAAACCATCAGGGTCCACCCCCAGAAACACACCTCCTCCAGCAAAACTCCACTTCCCAAACTGCTATCAGCTGGGGACCAAGCATTCAGAACACATGTCTTTATGGGGATACCTGACTCAAACCACCACAGTAGGTGAACTCAGATGAGGAGAGAATTGCACTGATCAGAATTAGGTGTTGGAGAAAAGGCAACAAGGGGTATGTACCTGGAGGTTGATGATGAGCACAGGGCTGGGGAAATGAAAACAGCAGGCCAAGGGAAAGGGGCAGAGTTGGACCTGTTCAATGAGTGGACACACTTATAGCAGACAGGTCAGATGATTTAAAACAAGGCTGGGGCAGGCTTTTGATAGTCTTTTCTTCCAGATATATTAATTTCCACCTGATCCATAGGCAAACAACATCCAAAGGGAAGTATGTTTGTGAAGGGGCTGACACTACAAATGTGTTTTGGGTAAACTCATCAGAAGGAGGTGTATGGGAGAGTCAGGAGCATGAGGAGATGGACAGATGGGCTAGAGAGTTCTTGAAACACAACAAGAAAGAAGTGAGGACCTAGCATGCTCAAGTCCATAGGTTCAATCCCCCGTACTTATAAAAAACAAAAAAAAGTTGGAGGGGGATTAACAGCAATAATGTATGAAAATACCATAATGAAATCCATTATTTGTATGCTGATTAAAAATAAATTATGGGCTGGAGAGATGACTTAGTGGTTAAGGTGTTTGTCTACAAAGCCTAATGACCCAAGTTTGATTCCCCAGTACCCAAATAAGCCAAATGCACAAAGTAATGCATGCATCTGGGGTTCATTTGCAGTGGCTGGAAACCCTGGAGTACCCATTCTCTCTGTCTCTCTTCTCTCTATCTCTCTCTACTTACAAAAAAAAATTCTTTAAAAGTTTTGGGGGTGGGGAGAAGGTGTTTGCTTATTTTAAAAAGTCTTGTTTTAATTTTTGAGATTTGTTCTCAAACTCACTATGTAGCTGAGGATGCCCTTAAGTTCCTGATCCTCATGCCTCCTATTCTGTGCACTACTGCACCTGGTTTCTGAAGAGCTGGGGATTGAACTCAGGGCTTTGTGCAAGCTGGGCAAGCACTGTACACATTGAGTCACATCCCTAGCTCTGGTTCTTTGAATTGTAGTGGATGTATGCACTGTGTTGTCTGAATTCTTATCAAGATGTGAGACATTTTGACACTGATTTAATTTTGGTTTCATCTTCACTGCATGAGTCTGAGCACAATGGGCTATCTTAATCCCTCCTTTTATCTTGTCATTATCTCGTTGATGAAAGAGCTATACATGTCATCAGCACCTAATTGTGATGTTGCCCTTTGTTTTCTTTCTGCTGTTCCCGTATTTTCTCCATGTAATAAGCAATATATTCAACAGAGCCAAATCTGGCCCACCTGATCCAACATTATTTAGACTTATCACAGACAGGGTCTGACTTCAAAATAAGTCATGGTTTTGACTCTCTCCTTAAGAGGCATTTCTTGTACATTTGTCTATATTAATAGATATTCGGTCATTTTAGGAGAAAAAAATGTTTGAATCATCTCTAAGCCAAAGATAAATGTGTTTGATAGGATGTTTTCAAAAACATGCTGTTATACTTCAGCCTAGTTTTGAATATTTCCCTGGTTGGGTCATGAGGCTTTTGGCTTTTGGATCTGTGGCTCCTTTGACTTTGGCTCCTCTGAGGAAGTAAGCAGAGTCCTGTTTCCTCCTGTTTTTAATCAGATACTGTTTGATATTTACCCATTCCTGACACCTGGCTCTGAAGAAGTCCCCTGGTGCCAGGTCTGGCTGGGCTGTGTGTCCATGACCTTGAAGATCCTTTGGGTTTGATAGTTCTCTCAAGTTGAAATTCTGTGGGCTCACCTTGGCTTCCCAGCTGGAAACCCAAAGCAAGAGCCTAGCCCTCCCCTGAGATCACAGCCACCTCTGTGGACCTGGCTCTACTGGCTGAGGTAAGGGGACTGGCCCCTGTGGTTACTGTCGGACGTCAGTGCTGGGGGCTGGCTTCCAGGCAGTCTCTGGTACTCAGTGCGAACCGCAATGAAACAAGAACCAACATATGCAAGTGAAATTACCAGAGTCTGCCCTCTTGATACTTAAACAAACAATTCTACCTGCCCTGAATTTTAAGCACTTTTGGTCTCTGTCTGAGCAAAATGTTCCAGTATTTGCACTGACTTGGGTTAAGCCTGGACCCACATGAATCAGAAAAGCAGAGAAAGTCGTTTGGGCCTACATCCCTGCTCAAGTCAAAGGCTACTCTAAAACAGTATCTGTTTTCTAGTGCTGGATGCCTCAGAGAAGTCAATAAATCAAACAACCAATATATATCTATCAAATCGCATCAGACGCTTTGCTTAGTGTGGGTTCTGTTTCAGACAGAATGTCCACAGCTCAGAGCATCTGAAAAGATGCCCCGTCATCCCCAGCCATGATCTGGGTCTGATCTAAATAATTTCTACTTTTTAGCCTCTCCAAAACTAGCAGTTATTTGTACCCTTCCCCCCCCCACACACAAATAGTGAAATTAATAATCCAGGCATACCTCTTAGCTCTTGGCTTGTGGGGAGGAAAGTGAGATCACGTAAGACAGAAGTCATGATGCTCATAGAACACTTGAGCTTTGTTGGACTAGACAAACAGCTGAACGTGCAAAGATCCAGTCTCCTGGTGGAGAAATGCTCTTTCCTTTCTGTTGGGGAGGGCTGTTCTAGCTGGGATTTTAATACCTCTCCTGTCACAGTGCTGATGAGCTTTAATGGCACCCAGTCTGCCATGTGTGACAGTATCACATTTTATTCTGATTTAAAATGGATCTCTCTAGAACCCCTGTTACTCATAGATTGGTCTCAGTTCTCTCCTTAAAAAATGTGTGTGTGGGTTCGTGTGTGTGTGTGTGTGTGTGTGTGTGTGTGTGTGTGTGTGTGTGTGTAAGCCAGAGGACAACCTTGGCTTGTCATTCCCCAGGCACTGTCCTTTTATGAGATAGAATCTCTCGTTGGCCTGGAGCTTGAGGTTAGACTGTCTGGCCAGGGAGCACCAGGGATGTTCTTGTTTCCACCTCTCCAGTGCTGGAATTACAGACCTACAATGACCTGTGAAAAATGTTCTGGAAAAATCACAAAGGTAGACTCCAGAGAGTCTGTCAAATGTGCATATGTACCACCTCTCCTGATATTATTGGGGTAGTTACTGTGGATTGAACTGAGGTCCTTATGTGTGTACAACAAATACTTTACTGACTGGAATAACTCCCTAGCCCAGTTATTTCTCCTTGAACAACATACTGTCAATTGACCATTGAGTTCTTCCATGGGATGGTCCTTTAACTGTTTAGCGTATTGAATAGGCTTATCTCTAGCAACTTAACTCAAAAAAGTCATGAAATTCATAACACCTATTTTAAAAGTCAGATAACTTAGTAGGTCCATGTTCTTGTGTTGTGAGCACGAGTACCTGAGTTTGATCCCGAAACCCATTGTAAAAAGCCAAGCACCATGGCATATGCCTGTAATCCCAACACTGGGGAGGTAGAGCTAGGAGAATACTTGGGACTCCTGTCAGCCGGTTAGCTTAATTGGTGAGCTCCAGGTTCAGTGGGAGAACCTATCTCAAGAGAGGTGGATCATGTACCTGAGGATGACACCCTCCACATGCATGCACACACACCTTAATATGCACCCACATAAAAGCGCAACTGCACAGACACCAACATGCATGCACACCCACATATGCATTACAAAAAGAAGGCAGTGCCAGTTTTAACAAGAACTGGAAGTGCTATGCATTCAGTGATTTGTGAAAGGATATTTTGGAAAAACTACAAAGGTAGGTTCCAGAGAGCCTCTCTAATGCTCAGACCACAACTGACAATCCAGAGACTTTCTGTCAGTAGACCCAATGTTAGTTCTTACTTTATGTTTATAGGGCACTTCAGAGCTTTCAAAGCATTTTACCTGTTCTTTCGTCCTATTTGCATTTGAAATGTAAGAAGGACATCATGAGAAATGATGAGAAATGGTGAGAAATGAGAAGATAATTAGGAACTGTGAATGTGACCCACTCTCATGATGTTAACAGACACATAACTGTGTCTGACACACAGCTGTGTGACCTTGGGTACATTTCACAACCTCTTTTTAGCCTTTTTTGTTTTTTCCTTTCTCTGTAACAACACAGTATGCAGGTAACATACTGCAGGCCTTGTGTAAATAAAGAGCTAAGCTTAGTGCTTGGTAACTTGATGAATACATGACTGACTTTTTAAAGATTTTAGACTGTAGCTATTAACTGGTTTCTTGATGACAGACATTGTATTGTTACAGATAGATGATATACAAAAGAACGGCAGAGTGCTTGTACTACCAACTTTCTTAAAAGAAGGTTGTCACATTGGGAGCTTTAAAACTGCTGGAATGGCCAGTTAGGACTCTATGCATAAAAGAAATGAAAGAAGAAACTCAAATGTGTCCTTAGAGGCCTTATTCCCAGTGATCAGAATGTGGAAGCAATCCAAGTGTCCATCAGTGAATGGGAAAACAAAGTCTGTCACTACAGTGGGGTATCATCCAACCTTAAAAAGGAAGTGCATTCTGATAGTTGCTGCAGCATTGGCAAACCTTGAGGAAAGTATGCTAAATGCAAGGAGCACTATAGGAGTCCACTTCGAAGAGGTACCTACAGTAGTCACTCATAGATTTAGGGAGTACAGTGGAGGAGAAAAGTTGGAGAATGGAGAATGGGAAGGTATGGTTTCATGGCTGTGGAGATTCCCGGGATGGACAATGGTAATAATTCTAGAGTGGTGTGAATGACTCAATGCCAATCCAATGATTAAGATGGTCACTCTTATGATAGATATGTGTGCCTGTGTTACCACAATCAGAAAAATCTATAAAAGTGCTGTGAAAGGTGGCCTTGAAGGAGGCTCAGTGAGTAAAGTATGTGCTACATAAGCACGGGGACCTAAGTTTGGACACCCAGCACCCATGTAAATTAACTGGCTTGGAAACCCAGCTCTTGGGAGGTGGGAATAGAGATTCCCAAGGCAATTTAGCTAGCAAGACCAGACAACTGATAAGCTCTGGGTTCAAGTGAAAGACCTTGTCTTGATAAATTACATGGTGAGCAATCAAGAAAGAGAGTTGAGGTTGACCTCTGCATGCATGTGTACACACACGTGCACACACACCAGCACACCCATAATCCCACTCAAGTAAACACACATATTTACACAAATGCACACACTACACACACATACTCATGCAAAAAAAAGTGTGATTATGCACTTTCCTTATGCTCTCTGCAGAACCTCAATGAAAAAGCTAATTAGAGACACACATTGTTGGCTGGGAACACCATTAAATACCCTTAAGTCACACAGGAGCACCAGGCTTCAGGGACCAGCTGGAGTCAGCCAGTGACAACCAGGAAGAGACAAAGTGAGAGCTCAAAGAGGGATGTCACAGGGACACAAGTGCATATTGTGACTACACCCCATATTTTTTGAAGGCATGTATCAGCAAAATGCAGCCTGGGTAGAGCCAAATCCAACCCACATCAGTTTCTGTGTAGTCGGTAAACTTGGTCTCTTACGTCTGTAAAGTGTTGAAAATAAAGAGAAAACAAAACGAAGGAAGGGATGTATGTGGCTGCGATTCCTTAACCACTTACTATCTATGCTTTAGAGCAAGTGTGCCAACCCAAGCTCTAGGAAATGGCACTAGGTGAGCTGTGTGATTAGGACCACAGAGAAAGAGGGTGACAGTCACCCACTCCAGACTAGACCTGAAGCAGCTTGTGGAAGGAAAGGTGATTTTTTTTCCCCAGCTTATAGTTTCAATGGGAAATTTCGTCATGGAAAGAGTGGGGCAGAGCCAGAGCAGACAGGAGCAGACAGCCAGATGTCTCATTCCACATCAGCAGGGAGGAAGTAGAGAAAGTGAGCTCAGTGGGGCAAGCAGAGCTGGCCTATAATATCCCAAGGCCCACCCACCCCTAGCAAAACACTTCCACCAGCAAGGCTCCACAAACTTCTCAAATAGCACAAACAAATGAGGATTGAGTGTGAGGCTTAATCACAAATATATGAGACTATCTGAGACATTTTACATTCAAACCACCACAGGGAAAGTAAAAAGAATAGCAAAACTTTAACATAGATAGGCGGGGAAGATGGCTCAGTGGGTAAAGTATTTTCTGCATAAGCACGAGGACCTCAGTTCAGATGCCCAGGGTCCATATAAAAAAATTAGGCATGAGGGGATATATGCCTATAATTCCAGCACTGAGAAGGATTCCTGGGGCTCACTGGCTACCTAATATAGGAGAATCAATAAGCTCTGGATTCAGTGAGAGATCCTGTCTCTCAAAAAAGAAAGAAGAAAGGAAGGAAGGAAGGAAGGAAGGAAGGAAGGAAGGAAGGAAGGAAGGAAAGGAAGGAAGGAAGGAAGGAAGGAAGGAAGGGAAGGAAAGATGACAGACTGACAAAGACACCCAAGCTTGACCTCTGATATTCATATATATGTCCACATGGTGCAAAGTTATGTACATACATGTGCACCCACATGGAAATATGCATACTCACATGTGTACCACACAACACACAGGCAAAAAAGGAAACATTTTAAAGCTCTATAACTAATTATCATGCTCAGTATCTTGATTTAATGGAGAGGTATCCTTTTAAGCTTATGCCTACCATGAGTGGTGAGACTCACCCTTTGACCGAGTAGGATAAAACAATATTAGGTCAGAAATCTGAGCTAACTCATTCATTCAAACAAATTACTTTTTCAAGCAAGGAAACACAAACATGCCTATTCTTTCCTCCTCACTCACCTCTCCCTTTCTCAAACCTAGTCATTACGTCAAGAACCAACATGGTTGTTTTTTTTTTTTTTTTGAAAAATATTATGATTTAAGGTGGTACCTGCTATAATTCCATGGTCTGGGGTGCTTAGAACTGAGGTTTAAAATAGGTTGCGTGTTGAAACTTGGCAGAGAGACTTGGGGTAGGTACCAATTATTGTATGTAATTTGAAAATGGTTGGTTTAGGATCTGCTAATTCGTGAGCACTCTACAAAGAAAGCAAACCTCAGTAGCCCCACCTAACTTAACATGCCTGTGTTCTGGATATAGCCCAGCGCCCATTCACAGTCTGCCATTAATTCAGCTGATGTTTTTCTTCCCAGAATAATAAATACTTTTCTTCCACTGTAATGTAGGATCATTACAAATAAAAATATTGCTATTGACTCGCTGTAAGTGGATTACATATTTGCTTTGCTTCAGTGGAAGGCTTGTGAGGGGAACAGTCACAACTTAGACCTTCTCCTGCATCCCATACTGCCGAGCTGGGCACAAGATTGGAACTAAAAAAAAATAAATTCTTCTTGATGAAATAATGAATGAGAAAGTACAAGGAATGAAAACCAGTAAATGAGACTGGTTTGCCCTCACCAGGTAAACAAACACGTTTTAATGTGGTTACTGGCAACAGCCAAGTTTCTTGGCTTCCAAACTTCAGTGACCTCCCATGGAACCTCAAAATAGTCCATCTTACTTGTAGCAGCTCTTGTCTCTTATGTCCCTATGATTTCAAGACAGAAAAAGACCTCTCTTGTGGATGCATGTTTTTTTGGTTTTTTTTCCCCACAAATATTTCAAAACTTAGTATGGCATCTTTGGATAGGCATCTTTGGATGCCTCTTCTGGAAGTTTTGTGCATGACAAGGAATTCTGCCTACAAGTTCCACATCCAGAAAACACACACTCCCACCAAATATTATCAGGGAAGAGTGGAACAAGGGTGTGGCATGGACAGGGCCCTCCCCAGAGTGGGAATGGGGAAGGGGTCTGGGCAGGGACAGTTAGTTGCTCTATGGCTCTGCTGGGCTCATGAAAGGTAGGTCCCATGTGCAGAGTGTGGGGCTTGGCCTCACTGACTTACTGCAAGCATACAGGCAAACCAGGCCTAATGGTGAGGAACAAGGACTTGTGTGTGGTGGATAGAGGTCAATGTCAGGTGTTCTCCTCTCTTGTGTTGCCTGCTTACCCTTTTTTTTTGCCAGCTTACCCTTTTTGAAAAAAGATGTCTCACTAAACCCGGAATGATCACTGATCTACCTAGACTAGCTATCCAGCAAGTCATGGGATCCAATTGAGATTCTCATGCTTCCATGGTAAGAGCTTAACTGGATGAGCTAACTTCCTAGCCCACCATCCCCTCAGTTACTTTTAAGATCCCAAAGTAACTGGAGATACCCTGCTTGGCTCTTCCTTTCTAATAATATATATATATATATATATATATATATATATATATATTTAAAAAAAAACAAAAGAACAAAAAACATCATGCCAATTGATAGGCACCTTATTGCAACCCCAATAAAATCATTCCCTTATTTATGTTTACAAAGTCTGTCTTGCCTGAACACTGCTTCCCTGCCCTTTGACTACACATCAAACTAAATGTTAGTTACAAGCAATTGGCTGCAAGTTGGTTTAACAGCAAGACATCCCTTTAATTAACTGCCTTCTTTTTTATTGCAGTTGACAGGTAATATATTTATAACATCTCAACTGATTACACAAGTCTTGGGTAGTTATATACCAATTGGCAAAGAAAAAAAGCCCACATTAATCCTAACTGATAGGTTTTTTGATTAAGAAACCCCACAAGAGGGGGGAAACTCAATAATTTCAGATAACTTCAGATTAGATGTCATCATCATTTTAAAATAGGAAATTATTAATCTCATAATTAAAAATCTGTTAGATTCTACTTTTCAAGGTAAAATTATGTTTTGTTTGTTTGTTTGTTTGTTTGTTTTGAGACACTGCTGATCTTTCTCTCAGACTATTTTTTGTGTGGAAATCCTACTTCTTAAGAGTTTCACTAAAGAAAAAAAAACAACAAGAATGAACAGTATCCTGGCATGGTGGCTCATGACTTTAATCCTAGCACTCCAGGAGGCAGAGGTAAGAGGATCACTGTGAGTTCAAGGCCAGCCTGGCCCTACAAAGTGAGTTCTAGGTCAGCCTGGGCTAGAGTGAGACCCTACCTCCAAAAACAAACAAACAAAGAATAAACTATCATTTAACCAAAAATGTGTTTATTACTTGCTGCTTGCTCCAAAATGGGTAAAAATCATAGACAATACTTCATTTCAACAGCAAGAGATAAATAATATATGATTGAGTCACAACAAGCCTCTCGGAAGCACTTTACAGTCATTGGAGATGATGTTATCCATAGCATATTTATGAGAGCAAGCATTCTCAAGGTAACACTCAGTGACTTCTCTACAGCACACAGGACCGTAGCACGTTCTCTGCACCGCATGTGCATAGAAAAAATACTGGAAGGATCTCATCTTGGGGAGAAGTTGATGGCGACTTTAATTCTTTTTTGTACTCTCCACATTTCATGTCATTTACTCATTTTGTAACTACGATAGGGAGGGCTATAGTAGAAGAGGAGGCAATTCTCCCCCAGGTCTTAATTAGACGGTATGCTGGACGTAAAGCTGTCCAGCCACACACTCCCTGAGCAGCCTCACTCTCAGCGAGGATGGCTGCTAACCGACACCAGTTCAGTCTTCTCTAGATTAGGGTAAGAGCATGAAACAGAAAGATAGTTTGGGAAGAATGTCTGCTCATAAACAAGCAAATTCTCAGTAGTAGAAAGAATCATTAAAATCAACCAAAAAAAAAAAAAAATCCCACCCACCCTTGTTATCCAATACTCACATCGGAGAGATTTTATATCCACACATTTTAAGAAACCAGGAGGGAGTCATAAACCCAATTCAATTTAATTGGGTGTTCTCTTGACAGAATTGTTATTAATAAGATTGTATTGTACAAACCTCCCTGAAATCCCCAATGCTGCCGACTACACCAGCAGAGAAGCATTTAACATCCAGCGAGCCTCGTACAGCACACACTTGGGTCTGCATGTGAGTCTGTTCTTCTGTCCTGGCCCCCTCTCACAGTCCCCCCAGTCCTCATTCTCCATTTTCCCCTCTGGATTCTCAAATCAAAGGAAAAACTTGTCTCCAGCAACCTCCATAAATTATTCACATGATATTACAGTGTATGTCAGCAATCTCACAGTGTTTAAAAAACTTAACTACAAGCCAATTAAAATGTAAACTGAGAAAGACGGATGGAGCTGGGTGCTCTGGTGTGAACTTGAGCAGCTCGTAACAACTCACACGACAACTTCCAGACCCGCTAATTTGACAGCTACTTTCATCAGCAGTGCCTCACCCTCCCCCCCCCCATGACTTCTTCCTCTTCCTTTTAATGGAGTGCATCTCCCAGGACAAATGGTTCCATATCCTTCCATTCCGCAGATGAGTCCCCTGGGCCTTGCCAGCAAGCCCAAGCTCTCTGAGAGGAAGTTATTAACACAGTTAGTTTCTTCTTTGTTCTTAAGGACGTGTCACAGACCCCTGGATATTCACTCCAGGTTGCAGTTTATAAGTGGAGTAGTTTTATTTAAAATAGAAAGAAAAAAAAGAGAGAGGAAACAGAGAGGAAGTATACAATGAAAAAAAAAAGTCAGGAGACCAGAGGGCTAGCCGATAGCTGTAAGGACATTATAAACAAGTCATCCATATACTGTTTCATTCTCAGTTCATAATATTTGATTCATAATATTCACAATATAATGCACAGTGGGAAAATATATTTTTATTCTATAATATTCACAATATAACACATAGTGACTTCTAAATAGTGTATATGGTTAGAAAAAAGAATAGAAAGATATAAACAAAAACTCCATGACTTCATCAGGGGAAAAGTTAAGGGGGATTTTGACTCTTGTTTTTTCGCTTTACATCAAGGCTCCCACACTTTATCTAACTTAACCAGCTTGAGACCACATAAAAGTAATGCACAGTGCTTTGGGTTTGGTTCTGGGCTTCTTTTGTGATATAGTGGGCCAAACCCAAGACCTGATGTAAGCTAGGCAAGTAATCTAGCCCCCAGCTGGTTTTGGAGAGGGTGGGAGGTAGGAAGCTCCATGTTGGCAGGAAAAACAATGAGCAAAGGCTGGACATCACTTCTGCCACAGCAGGTGACAAACAGTGGCAGGAAGGTATGCCAAACACTGGTAAGGGAAAGCTAGCTATAACATCCATAAGCCCGCCCCCAACAATACACTGCCTCCAGGAGGTTCCAATTCCCAAACTGCCACCAGCTGGAGACCCTGCATTCAGAACACATAGTTTATGGGGACACCTGAATCAAGCTACCATATACTGCTAACTGAAAATATAGACTCCTTAACAAATCACTAGTGCATTTTTCTCCATACTTACTCCTCCTGACCTTCCCTCTTTTCAGACTTGGTAAGACATCTGAATCCACAGCAAAACCAAATCTGCCTCTGCCCAGGCAGGCAGGCAGGCAGGAGTCAGGTTACTAACATTTTTTGCACTGTCTACCTCTTCTGTCTGGAATATGGGTTTTCATTTTCTCTCACTATGTCGTTCATATTTAAGTCAGGGACATTTGATCTGCTTGCAGAAAGAAAGGTCTTGACCATTAAAACTCATACTTTCAACATTGGAAACCTGTCATCTATCTAACGGCATGTTATTCCAATTCAGTTCTCATCCTGTTCAGCTTTGCAACTTGCCCTACAGTTTTAAAGGAGGATTAAAAAAAAAAAACATGGCCTTCATTCACCACAAAGAATAAAACTGACACAGATTCTAAGAAAACTGGGTAAGGCTGAAAGTCCCCTCTATTGATCCATTCTCTGTCATCTGCATATGACAGGTTTATTAGAAAAATCAAAGGTCACAAAGACAAGACACCTGCTCAAATCAACATAACCACAAGGAATGCTTGTACCAATGAGCTAACTACTATGCTATCAACCACTAGGATGGCAAATTAATGCCTTACAATAGACACACTAATCTGTGAAAGAATTCATTACCTTAAAAAGTATCGCTGTAGCTGAGCTCAAAAAGGCAGAAGTTACTGGAAACAAGTGCTGAGTCAATCAATAGGTAATCAACATAAAATGGAAAAGAAATGAAGGACCTCAACTTTCTTTTTTTTCTGTTTGTTGAGATGGGGTTCTCATGTAGCCCAGGCTGGACACAAATGTCTATGAAGCTGAGAAAAAAACCTTGAACCTCTGATCTACCTGTGTTCATCTCTTCAATGCTGGGATTACTGACATACACCACCACATCTGGTTTGGAGAATTCAGCTTTTGACCAAATTAAAACTGTGGGAGAGAGGTGTTTATTGGGGGAGAAAGAGTTGTTTTTATGAATCCCAGACTAGGTTTCCCTCTGTTGTCAGTCAGAGAAGACCATTCACTCCGTAAGTATGTCTTACAGTTATTTGGTCAAGTTCAGTGAGCAGATATCTCAGAAGAGCTTACAGGTCAAAATAAAAGGCATATGAGTATCTGAGCAGTGTAGACGATCAATAATTTCATTCTGCTATTTAATCCTGCTGAATTATTTATGACAGTGGCTTTCAACCTTCTCTGTGCAACAGAAGCATGGGAGTAAGGAGATTTTGCAGATACCTGAAATAAACCCACATATCACTTCAACTGGCCAAGGACAGGCCCTGAACATAGGCATATTTAAAACATTTGTGTGTGTGTGTGTGTTCATGTGTATATAAGCACATGTGTATGTGCATGTGTGTGGAGGCCAGAGGTTGATATCAGGTGTCTTTCTCAATTACCAGATTATTTTTTGAGACAGGGACTCTCGCTGAACCTGGAGCTCACCTGATTTGGCTAGACAAGGTGGCCAGCAAGTCCCAGGACCCTTCTATCTCCATTTCCCCAGGGCTGGTCATATAAGCACATGCCACCAAGCCTAGCTTTTACATGGGCTCTGAGGATCCAAGTTCAATCCTCATGCTTCTGTAGCTTATATGCATTTTATTGACTGAACCATTTTCCCAGCCCCTCTAACGTCTTAATTTACTGTTGCCAAGGACTGAGAAGAATCAGCTGTTCACTACAGTGGAAGGAGACAACACTAACAACCCCCACAGATTCCGGCTATCTTCAACTCTTCCTTATCTTTAACTGCCTGAAATGCTGCAGATCACGTCAGTTGCTTAATATTCCCTTATCAATGTCTTATCAAAGTACTCAAAAGGTACCTTCTATTTATGACTGATTTTTGAAAATGGCACTCCTAATTAGGGAATCAGATTAAAACCACAAAAAAGTTCCCAAGGAACACCCAAACAAATGGTTATAAGTTTTGGCAAAAACATGGGGAAATTGGAACTATCAGACAATGTTAGTAGGAACGTGAAACATACCATTTAAGAAGCAGCTGGTAATACCCAAATATTTAAGTGCTATGTAATTCCACTTCTAGGGTATAGACCTATGAAAAAAATGAAAACACTGACTCAAAAATATCTTAGAGTGCTTGCAATGGCATTATTCACAGCAGGTAAACAGTGGAAGCAATTAAAATGTCCATTAAGTGATGGCATTGATAATCAGAGGTGGTGTATCCATCCAGTAGGCTATTGTAAGGCCATATAAAGAAATGAAATATTAGCTGGTGATGTAGTTCAACTGATAAAGTGCTTGCCTAGCCCTGGGTTCCATGCCCAGCACCACATAAACTAAGCATGGTTATACACGCCAATAAATCTAGCACTCGGGATGTGGAGGCAGGAGGATCAGTTCAAGGTCATCATCAGCTAAATAACAAGTATGAGGCTAGTCTGGGATACATGAGACCATGCCTCAAATAAATATAAAATACTGACGTATATAACAGCATGGATGAATCTTACAAACCAGTGAAGAAAGTCACACACTGTGTGATGATATTGATGGAGTGGCCTGATGGCCATGGCAGCCCACTTGGCCTCCAGGCTACCAGAGCTGTGGTCACATCTGACCACAGCTCCTTCCAGGTGAAACGTTGCATTCCTAAGACCGACCCTGTTGACAACTCCTTTAGATGATTGGGACTGGATCCTGGTGTCAACATATTCTAGTCTTTCTTATCCAAACATCCTTTGGATATATAATTATCCCTTCAAAGTGGATATGATGGCCCTAGCCATGTGACTCAGAGGTAGAACAACACTTCCTTGAGAACCCCTCAGTGAGGGGCTAGAGGCATGGCTCATGGAAGTGTGCCTGTTTAGAAGCCCCCAATGAAGGGCTGTGGGTGTGGCTCAGTGTGTGAGCACCTGCCTAGCATGCATGAGGCCCCGGGTTCAATCCCCAGCACAACAAACAAACAGATCATTTTTTTAAACATTTTATTTATTTATTTGCAGAGAGAGAGAGAGAGAGAGAGAGAGAGAGAGAGAGAGAGAGAGAGAGAGAAATGAATAGGTGCACCATGGCCTCCAGCCACTGAAAATGAACTCCAAACATACAAACCACTTTGTACATTTGGCTTTATGTGGATACTAGGGAGTGGAACCTGGGTTGTTAGGCTTTGTAGGTGAGCACCTTAACCACTGAACCATCTCTCTAGCCCAACAAACAGATTGACCACAGCACTACTCTTGATCCTTTCTTTCCTCCCTCTTCCATCCCTCCAATGTTATCCTCTTCTTCAAGGACTGGATCTTATTCTTATCTCTTCCATGAAATGGTATATAGAAAGCACAGGCTTGTAGCGCATGCTTTGTCTGTTTGGCCTTCTTTGAGAACAGGAGAAAGTCCCAGCACTGGTGATGTCAAAGTACTAGGGGAGCCGCAGATCACTGGCAGAATAACTGAGCAATGAGCCCAAGCTTTAGAGGCCAGAGCTGTATGAACAATCAATGTCTCCTGCACACTGTCTCCACACAGTGGTTTCTTGTCAGGTTCTAAGCATGCTTGCTCTCTCCTCCTCTTCATCCCAAGGCTGTTTCAGAGGAAATCGCTCCCGTGGGATGACGATCGATGGGCAGTGTCTAATTTTAAGCTCCACCTGAACCGAGACGCTGAGCTGCAGCTGTATCGCCAGTGCATTCTGCACAGAGCTCCGGTGATAAATATTTAACCAGAACAACTTTCCTTTCCTCCCATTCTATGTTCCCACTTAATTATTCTAACAAGTGGCTCATATTCCCAACATTTCCCACTCTTGTAAAATCCCTAATTGCTCATGCTGGGCCAGAAAGAGACAGATGCATGATGACTTCCAAAGTTACCTTCATGTGTGGCTCAACCCACTATCCTGTCACTTGCAGGGGTCACCAAGCATTTTTTAAAATACATTTGAGTGTGTGTGTGTGTGTGTGTGTGTGTGTATGTGTATGCACCCCCACACATGCATACAGAAGCCAGAAACCAATGTCATCCCTTTTAGGTACTGTCCATCTTTTTTTGAGACAGGATCTCTAACTGTTCTGGAGCTCACCAACTAGGCTAGACAGACAAGCCAGTGAGCTCCAGGGATCCTTCCACCTCTACCTCCTCAGTGCAGGGATTACAAGCATGTGCCACCAAGCCTGGCATTTCTATGTAAGTTTTAGGGATGAAACTCAGGTCCTTATGTTTATGAGGCAAGCATTTTATTGACAGAGCCATCTTCACAGCCCCTCACTAAGTAGTTTATGTTCTTGAGGCTGGATGGGGCCATGAGGCAGGCTCTGGGATGATGGCAGAAACTAATGCTAAGATGCAGGTGCTGAGATGGAGCTTCCATCAGTCAGAGTCCTTGAAGGATGGAGAGCAATGAGAATCCTCTTCAACTTCATGATGAACATACAGTAGGAGGAAAGAATCTTTGTTATATTATTAGACAGGCAGAGGGCTACTTGTTACTGTAGCATAACCTAAATGATCCTGCCCAATGGGTCATTATATTGTATCTTCCCTTGCCTTGCTTAGGAAACATGTCCTTCTTCACTTAGAAGGTACCCCTGTCTCTTCAATACCCCTTCCCCTCTTCACATCTCTTGTCCTTATAGGAACAAGTCAGCAAGCAAACAAAAAATGGCACCACTAACTGAGTGATTTCTTATCTCTTAGCACTTTTTTTGATGTTTTAAAGCATTTTTATTGACATCCTCCATACATATAGACAATATATCATGATATAATCCCCTTCCCACCACCCTTCCTTTCCCCCTCCTGAATCTCCACTCTACTGAATCTGTTCTTCTTTCCAACTAGTCCCTCCTCTATTTTGATGTCATCATTTCCCCCCCTCCTATGATGCAGGTCTTATGTAGGAGGTGTCAGCCACTGTGACATCACAAATTCCACAGCCACTTTGTATCTGGAAGACAGTATTGCAAAGCATTCCCCCCCTTCCTTTGGTTCTTATATTCTTTCCTCCACCCCTTTCAAAATGATCCATGAGCCTTGGAGGGTGTGATCAAGATGTCTCAGTGCTGAACACTACTGTCTCTTCTCAGCATCTAAGTGCTTTTCACGTCCCAATTTCCTTCCCGATTTCATTAAGGTGTGTGTGTGTGTGTGTGTGTGTGTGTGTGTGTGTGTGTGTTCATGAGTGCCAATGCATGGGCCACAGTGCATGTTTGGGGATCAGAGTATAAGCACAGGTGTCAGTCATCACCTTCCACCTTGTTCTGAGGCAGCCTCTCATGTTTGGTGATGCTTTCACCAGGGAATGTGGCCTGTGAGATCCAGGGATTCTCCTATCTCTGCTCCCATCTCGCCATAGGAGATGACAGATGCATGAGCTACAGTGTCCAGCTTCATGTGGTTGCTGGAGATCCGAACACAGACCCTCATGCTTGCATGGCAAGTGCTTTATCCACTGAGCCATCCCCCCAGACCCTGGTTTCATTTAGACATGCACATATAATACAAAGCTGGAAGCTATTCCTCTAAGCCATACACTTTTTTAAACTTGTAGCATACTGTCAAGGTACGTGGATTTTATGTAGAAGATGCTTCCTGAGGGAACAGATCTCTGGAGAGAGCTGCCCAACACCACCTCCTTTCACGTGCATCTATCCCAAGTAGCAAAGTTAGTAACTTCTTTCCCAGTGGCTCCCAGAAGCAAACCCTGCCATTAACACTGTGACGGCAGTCATCAAAGCACAACTGCTTTATTGGAGTATAAAGTTCCTCAGCAGCTCTGGTTCATTACCAAAGCAGGCATTATCTTAAAATTTCTCTTATCTGAAGGTTAAACACACTCAGTTCCTTGTCAGAACACTTAACTCTCCGATATGGTCAATTACCAGATAATAGTACCCCCTTTCTCATGTCTTACTACTCAAATGGTCTGATCAATAAATAAGTACACACTGCATTATTAAGAGTGTGCTGATGTCAGACATAAATACAAGGACTCTATGAACTTCTAGCCTTAACAAAACAGCCACCACTTATGGTTCTCTGCCAATTGCAGGCTCTCTGAATGTCTACACCGTGTCAGCTACGCTAAAACAACATGTCACGTGAACTTTTGCCTGTACTGTGCACGCCACATGCAAATACAGATGACCTTTTC